>JAHWFP010095774.1:17123-98491 GCA_023313725.1 Lithobius niger
TGACCACTGGTCAAAAGTTTAAAAAATACAAATGGGCCAAGCATTTTCACGTGTTACTGAATTACGTGTTACATTCTTCCTGAATTTTAGGTGATAATATCGTTCACCTTCCTCAGAATTCCTCAGTTTGGTCATCGGCATGTCTGCAGTATGGACTTTTATCGTGTACGACTTAACAGGCAGATATCGGTTCGGTACAGCCATGAATATTAGGTAAAAACGCATACAAAAAATCAGATACAGAAAAAATGCAATTTACTAGGTAGCCTTCAATAGGTAATGCACACAAAAAAGGTCAGTTTGGCTACTGATAAACTAATACAATTTACTGGTTGGCTAACAAGTAACAACAATTGACACCAAACCCCCTCCCTCTAAAAGCTTTACACCGCGCATTTTAAATTAGCAAAACATGACTAATAAAAGTCATTAGGAGACAATGTTGAATATGACAAAAGACCTTTCAAAGATGCCTGACTGCCTTGGGATTCCACAACACTGACACCATCACCAAGTATGGCTACCATGCGCTGTGCACTGATGGAACCAACCATGTACAAATTTCGTTCGCACTACCCCTGAATACGGCAACTTTGCTTGGTGAATCCTATTTGATTCTGAGCGGACTAGCTGGAGAAGCTCCAAAGGTGAGCTGCCAATCAATTCCGCAATATCCAAAAACATTTCCCCTCGGTGAATGACTGAGAATTTTCAAATTTCCTACCCTTTGAATATTAGCGTGTAGTAGTGATCTTATTTTCACCTACCGATCTAAGACTACTTTACCACTACTCGTAATTAACAGCAATCCTTAAACCAGGAATAATGGCTTCGAGCTGTTCTAACACCACTGCTCCTCCAAGTGTTGTGTACTGTCCCTTCCCTTCCGCATCTGCAGCACTTGAAACCAGCTGCCACGTAATGTCGTCAGTGCACCTAACCTGAACTCCTTCAAGAAAATATTTGACTCTTACCGTAAATCGTGTATTAAAAGCCCAATTGAAGCTAAAGCCCACCCCCTAAAATGCTGTGAAGTCAAATCATGAAATAGTGGAGTTAAAACCCACCCCTCAATTGTCGTTTTTCTACGAAAAATTATCTAAAACTAATATGATGTGAATAAAGATAGTACTGGTTGCTATGTTTACTGGCCCCTTCTCCCATCCTATAGTAATAGTGGACTCTTCCTTTAACTCCTAGCACCTGCACAAGGCATCTCTCACCTAAGCCTCCTCCCTTCTTCACAGCAATTAAAATGATGTAAAAATAGGTTTTTCAGAGATCGTTCAAAAGCTTCGAATTTTCTGTAATAGATTTCCAGAAAGGTTAGAAAATTGATAATGCTTGATTTAAAGCCCACCCCCCTATTTTTGCCAAATTAACTGCATAAGCCCGTGGGCGTTTAATCCACGATTTACGGTACCTACCAGAGATCATCCCTTATTTCCAATGCATTCTGTCCCAACACTCTAAGCCCTTGGGTTTCTTGTGGGTGTTTTTGTTAATGTTATTGTTAGAGTACAGCAAACAGCATGGAACTTTCACCATTTTCCTTCCTTCAAACATGTCTTAAGACTTCATGCACTTCTTTGCTGCAAATGGTAGTCAACTAAATATCGAACCATGCTACTAAAATTGCAATGGAAGTAAGCGTTAAATGTGGTTATTAAGGTTGCACCGATACATCAACTTTACCATTCTGATTCCACTCCGGTTTTCGCAATTTCTCGATGCCGGTACAGATACAGATTAATAAGTAAATATATAAATAAATAAATCCGAAAATTGTATCCTACTTTGTTTTAACAATGGTGTTGTTTTCTTCAAAGTCCAATAATTATTGAAATAACAACTTTTTAATATAGCACCCAACAATTAAAACTTAACTAGAAGAGCCTCTGTGAATTTCTGAGCAAAACGCCGCAAGCAGCATGTCTAAACTTGAACAATTCCCGTGTTACCGATATTTCAGCGAAAGTTGTCGATGCTGATCCAGTATTGGTATTGGTGCAGCCGTAGTGGTTATCATTGTTAGAACTTACTCTACCATTAATAACTACCACTTGTGTGCAGTGGAAGATCTACACTGGTGTGCGTGGTGGGTTTATTACATTATCAGAGGGACGCCGAGCCAGCTGCCAGCAGAGCCATGGGAGGGGAGGGGGGCACCAGACGTCCCAAATTGGAGTGAGGGGGTGCAGCTGCACCCCATACCCACCACTGAATCCGCTAGTGCTTGTGTGTGCGTTAGAATAGGAGTGCTAGTTGACCACTGTTTTAAGTTTATATGGAATTTGTTTTAGGTATGGTGGAGCGATTTCTTCGATTGTCTAGTGCCAAGCGTTCATTGTCATCAACAGAAATCCCAGTTTCGGAAATAAACATTACGCCGAAACGTAAAAGAAAATTTTTGTTGTCACCTGTGATATCACCAGTTGCGGGTAAGTTTCATAGCTTTAGCTATTTTAAACCACCTTACCTTAGTTTTATTTTAATGATGCAGTAGGACCTTTGTCCTAACAAGTACCATAAATAGTGCATGAAACGCCCGTGGGTTTATTCTTTTAATTTGGCTAAATTCAGGGGGTGGGCATTAACACTAGCATATAATGTATTTTATAAACGTACTACAGTAATGTCCAGGGAGGTTGTTTTCTCTATCACTTCGGCGATAATGCGATCATTTCGTTAAATGTATGAAGCTTGAGGTAATTTTACAGCAGAAAAACGGCGATTTAAGGGGTGTGCTTTAATTCCATTTTTTTCAGGATTTTCACCTTAATGCAGTTTAGGGGGTTGGTTTTAGCTTTACGTTGGCATTTAATACACAATTTACGGTAAAAAAATTACACGAGTAGGACATAATAATATTGAATATTTTTTCATTAGTAGATGAAACAAATGGTGTAAACCATGCCGACAAAATTACAAGCGGTGCTGTAGGTAATGAAAATATATCTACACCTCCACCCCCAACAACACCATCATTAGAGAATGGGAATTCGGTTGCAGAAAACACGGCACCTGTTACAGAATTTGATATTGCACTGCCTCCGTCGCAGTTCTTTTCAACACCGATCCCAAGATTATCAGAAGCAATCGTCATGAAAATTACTGAGCAGGTCAGTCTACTGAGATGCAATCAACCAGCAGCTCGGGAACGAAAACAAGCAGAAGTAAACGAGATGTCAGCTGAAACAGAGAACATTATACCCAATGAAGTTCACGTTACCATTGTTGCTGATAATGCTGATGGATCAACAGCAATTGAACCTGAATGTCAGAATGTCATTGTGAAATCGGAACCACTAAGTGAAGAGGATTATCTCGACGCCATTACATTTGACCAGTAAGTCACGCAGAGTTTGCATTAAGGCTATCATCGCGAGTCTCATATTGGAGAACCAGGCTTGTGTTGCCATCTACAAATGAATAATATGAACTGCTTACACCAAAGAATTTGATCATTCTACTTTGAGTGATAGAAATATAAATGTAAACAAATGATGCTCAAACGTAAAAAATGTTAATACTCATCAGTGTTATGAATTTTCGATAGGCATTATCCGAAATATAAATATTTCCAATCCTCCTCTTCTTCAGGCAGCAAGAAACGTGTGAACTACAGTCCACAATCCATAATGCCTATCGGAAATTTGCAATACTGATGAGTATTGATATTTTTTTAGTTTGAGCGTAATTTGTTTACAGTCTACATACAATGGCTTTTGGCTCTCGGTGTGGCGGTGGAATGGATCCTTGGCCTTCAGGGCACGCATTTCATTATCTTTAGCGATTCCATGAGTGCCCTGGAGTCCTTGGCGACTTACAATCCACAGAACCCCTTAACACAACGTGTCCAAGCTTTGCTTTCCCGCTTGCCTGGCCAGCGGAAAACCGTGCTTTTCTGCTGGATCCTGGGCCATGTTGGGATAGGTGAAAATGAGCAAGCGGATTCTGCAGCAAAAGGGGCCCTTTCTGGCCCTCTCGGTAGGGATCTCAGGCTTGTTCCCTCGGACGCTTTTCCAACTCTGCGTCTGAGGTTACATGCTTTTTGGCAAGCCTCGTGGGATGGACAGGACGGTAATAAGTTACGGGCCATTAAAGGCACTGTCGAGGAGTGGCACTCGGCGTGTCGCCGCAGTCGCCGTGAGGAGGTTGTGTTGGCCCGTTTGCGAATTGGTCACACCCGACTTACTCACTGTTTCCTTTTGCGGGGGGTTGACCCTCCTGAATGTTCTTGGTGTCGACGGCCACTTACGGTCCGGCACTTACTTGTTGATTGTCGCCATCTTGATGGTGTTCGTCGTCGGTTCCATCTTCCGCATGACATTGCGCGTCAGTTGGGCGATAAGTCTGTCCTCCTGTCCGGTGTTTTTCAATTTTTGCAGGAGGTACAGATGTATGACAAGATTTAGATTAGGGGTTTGGATAACACCTCTGTAATGTGTGGTGCAGTGGCAACCCGGACCACTGCACTGTGACTGAGGTTGGCGCTAATGACCAAGTTGTCGACGCGCCATTAAGCCTCAATCCCCCCCCCCTCTACATACAATTGTGTAGACTGTAGTTCACACATTTCTTGCTGCCTGATGAAGATAGGAGGACTGAAAATATTTATTTTTTGGATAATGCCTATCGAAAATTCACAATGCTGATGAGTTGGCATTTTTTGAGTTTGAGTGTCATTTGTTTATATGAACTGATTATAGCTAATAAAGATTAAAGAGGTATACTAAGGTATAAATTTGCATTGATGATAGGAAATATAAAATCTTAATTTTGTCTCCTTATTGAAGAGTTAGCACAAAATTTCAGTTGATGAATGGTACCATACTGGAAAGCTATAATTTGCGCATGGTACGACTCCTAATTATGCAAATGTTCGGCGTTTACCTTGCCGTACTGTTGGGTCCCGAAATAACGACAGTTTAAGACTTTTGTTTTACATTCCTTTATGGCAGCCTTTTAAAAAACCAAGAAATCCTAAATCTTTAACACTAACAGGCTTTAGTCCACATTCTTACAGGATTTGTAATAGTTCTTCAGAATAGAATTTATGAATACACTGGATATGATGATTGGTGAAAAATCCATGGCTGTGTGCTTGTGATTATACTGCAACAGGGGGGTTAAATGGCCAGAATCCCTTCCCAGTGGATGGAACTCTCATACCACTTCAGTAGACATTGATGCCTTGAACTACGTAGTAAAGAAAAATAATGGAACGGACTTACTTTCTCAGTCAGACGATTTCGGCTCCGAACATTGTATTACACTTCGTATTACACATCTCAAATTGTTTCGAGCATTTCCCGTGGTCGGTCCAGGGTCAGGTAAAGGATCATTGGTAGAAATACAGCAGAGAAACGACCCGCATGGTCACAGATTTACAGCAGGAAAAAGGAGACAGAAAAAGAGTCGTAACATCGTCATTCAGTGCTAACTCGGGAAGGAAGGAAAAAAACAATGTCACCACATATCATTGTTGACAAAACAGAAAACAAAGCTTACTACGAAACAAAAAGTACTCAGAAATTAAAGCAAAACTATGAACAAGGTCATCGGCCTCAGGGTGCAGCCCTGGCCAGCCACCAGAAAATCATAAGCCCACACGGCCAATTCAGAGTAAATAACATTACATGCCAAGCATTTAACGCCGTCGGCCACGACCTGCTTTCCAATGCTTTCCCAAGGGAGAAAATAAGCGGGAAAACGAAAAGGGCATTTCACAGAACGAAAAAACGTGAAAACAACGTGAAAAAATGCGTTTGAGGGACAGGGATGCCCAGGTAGAAGCAGTAGCAATATTCATTACCTTTGTCGTTACTATCCCGATAGTTCAGATGAAGATGACCATCGGTCCTTAGCGTCCCATCACGAGGGGGAGGTAGTACTCCTCCTCCACAGCATCCGAGATTACCTTCTCCTCCGAGGGAGTGTGGGGAAGGAACTCCTCCTTCTCTGCAATCTCCCTCGATCTTTCGTCTCCGGAAGGGACCACATTGCAGTCTTCGAACAGCCCCCCGCGCAACCTCTGCTTAGTCCTGTCACAAGCAGTGACTTGGGGGACGTTGACGTTGTGGAGTGTATTCAAGTCCGTAAACTTAAGCATAAGAAGGTTAAGAAGCGTAATGTAGTTGCCGATAATGGTCCTCTGTTAAGAATGTTGTAAAGGCAGTCCCGCCGTTTGCGGGGTTTGCCACCTGAAGGTGGCCAGGATTAACCTGCTGTTGTTTACTATTGAGTGTTTTTGGATATGGTGTACTGATATTTCTTGCAACTTTCTTTATATTTCTTGTCAGTTTGTGTACTAGCTTCTTTCGTAACTGTTTCCGGTTATTAGAAGGATTTAATCATCGTTTATTGTCATAAACTAACGGAATGGAAGAATTGTACTAACATAAATAGTTGAATACTGTGCATTCCCTTTTGTTTTTTTCTTGGTAAACTACAGACATTGCACCCATGCTTATACTTGTTGTACTTCTTTGAGCTCGTAGAGCTTGCGTTGTTGTTTCTGCGATTTTTCTGAGACGGGTGAACGGAAGCCACCCTCTGCTGACCAGTGAACTAAGGTTAGAGGGGGGGGGGGTCTTTCGAGTGAAAACTATAAGCAATTTCAGAGGGGGTGTGACGCGTTGTTTCACGTTTGTTTTCGCTTTTTTTCTTTCTGTGAAATGCCCTTTTCGTTTTCCCTCTTATTTTCTGCCTTGGGAAAGCATTGGAAAGTTAAGTGCTTAGCATGTAATGTTATTTACTCCTGTATTGGCCGTGTTGGCCTATGAATTTCTGGTGGCTGTCCAGGGCTGTACCCTGGGGCCGATGACCTTGTTCATAGTTTTGCTTTAAATTCTGAGTACTTTTTGTTTCGTAGTAAGCTTTGTTTTCTGTTTTATCAACAATGTGTGGTGACGTTGTTTTTTTTCCTTCCTTCCCTGAGTTGGCACTGAATGATGATATTACGACCCTTTTTCTGTCTCCTTTCCCCTGCTGTAAATCTGTGACCATGCGGGTCGTTTCTCTGCTGATTTTCTACCAATGATCCTTTACCTGACTTTGGACCGACCACGGGAAATGCTCGAAACAATTTGGGATGGGTAATACGATGTTCGGAGCCAAAATAGTCTGACTGAGAAAGTAAGTCCGTTCCATTATTTTTGTTTACCACGTAGTTCAAGGCGTCATATAAAGTTCTCACTGAAGCATTTTTCCGTTTGTGCTAATGAACTTAAAACCATGAACTGTGACGTATATTTTTGGCTTTCGGTTTCCTTTTTTTGTGGCGGTCCATGGTCAGCGAGTTTTACCCACTGTTTCACATGTAAAAACTTATATTTGACCCCCATGTCCGTTTATCTACAGAGTAAAATTGAGTGACTGAATTTTACGTGTCTCTCTCTCGTTTAATTTACGGACCTCGCCTAAAATTATTCGCCACCTGTAATATTGAGATCCACGGACCTCGAAATATATGCTGGCGTGGGTTTTGGGGTGCGGCCCATATGAACTCTCACTACGATGTCTTTCAAAAATAACTCAAATTCAAATGAAACAAAATAGAGACCATATAATGCGAATCTTCGACAGGCACATAGACAAAAGTTGTAAATAAAAGTCCTATCATCATCAGGCAGATCTTCCAAAATGCTTCTTGTTAAATCACATAGTCCAAGCGTTCCTGGTTGCTGGTGGAATTTGATAATATTGAAATATTCATAATACGTCTTGTATTTTGTTTCCTTTGAATTTGAGCGATTTCTACTGAAGTGATTCTGAACATTCAATCAAAGTAAGATGGTACATAGTAAAAACCGATTTTTCCGTCTAGTAACTTTGGCCTGAAGTAGTCATACTCAGGGTAAAAACGCACAACCAGCGAGTTCAACGTAAGCATTACTATGGTTTTCTCCCAATGGATTTTATATTTAATTTTTGAGGTGTGTTCAGCAATGGCACTCTTTTTCTTGTCATTAGTCTCAATAGCTTGGTGTTTAGTTACTTACTAACATGCTAAGTAATGCTTAAGTCGAACTAACGCTGTGGAAGCACACCTCCGAGCATTTGATTCCCTTGCAATACAGCATTGCAAACTTAATAACGTCCCTCTAAAGAATGTTCAAACTCCCTCATACCGCCAAATTGTCCAACTTATTTCGCCAGAACTTTCAGACCAACTTCATTCTCAATGGGCAACTTGTTTTGGTTGTACGTTTTTTACTGTAAGATGGTACATTTTTTCAACCCTCTTACCTGTGTAGCTAAGACATTCCAGAACACATTGGCAAAAAAAACCGTGAAAACAATAAAAAAAAAAAAGTGTATTTCAAAAACACTTTCTGTTTAAATAGAAAACCCTACAGACTTTGGCACTATGACCTGCAAATTGAACTAATATAATACCTAGCACAAACTTTTAATTAAGGATTGTTTTCAAATTTTGATAGTGTCATGCCTCTCTTTTAGTGATCTTCAATTTTTTAGGGAAGGTGTTTTTTTTTCATTTGATTCGTAGTGTGCTACTTTATTTTCTCATAATTAGCACAAGCCTAGTAAGGAAACGGAGAAAAGCTCGGAAATTCAGAAAGATGGAGAAAGAACTTCCGTATAAATGTCCTAAATGCAAAGCGACCTACTTGGCAACACCAGAAGAACTTGAATTGCACTTGGAATGCCACATACCAAGTAAGAATTCTAATCATGAAGGAAAGATTTGTACAACAGCATCTGTGGAATTATAGCATATCATTACAACAAACAGTCATAGTGGCTGAATTAGCACGATGTGCGACGTGCGTCGCAGACAAATCAAAGCTCTTTCTAACAACACACCTTATTATGATTATGAAGCTTTTTAACAAACTATTTAGTCTGGACAGTTGTTTTACTGCAGGTGTCGAATTTGCCTGTATAACGAGTAAATCTCCTTTTGGCATTAATGTCTTTGTTCATCTTTTAGTTCCCAACGGGTTTCGTGGGCAAGATAGGGTAGGTTCTCTCCTACCACTTTTGCCTCTTGCTCTAACTATCGTGCGTACGATTCATTCTTCTCTATCCTCCGTCGGATGCCTGGTTTTTCTTATACGGCACACTACATGCTAGTGTACAAGAAAAAAGTAAGTCAGCCGAGGACTCTTGAGGCCTAAAACAAAAAAGCAACTCAAGAAGTCGTCCCCCCCCCCACACTCCCCAAAAAAATCACTGATTTTCACATCCTAAGAGTTCAGTGAGCCGAGTTCAGGCAGACGATTTGTAGGAACCAAATTATGTGCCACAGGCACGTAAAGGAAATTTTGCCACTGGTCTAACAGTTGACATCTGCACCCACAAATTGTTATGTACACAAAAAATGTGCCGAAGCTAACCTTGCTTTAGATACAGAATTGAATTACTACTTGAGTTTTTTTTTTTACACAGTCGACAAAAGTTATCAACAGATGTCAGTGTACAGAACAAAAAGTTTCTTACAGTTGTAAATTTCTTATGTCGGAAAAAGAATATAGAGTTGATTGGAGTTCCTTATAACCACTGTCCATGCCCAGTTTCCGCTAAATTAAGGGATGGGTTAGTTTTGGGTTGAAAAAGAAATTTGAGCTAAAAGCTACGGTTTCATTATTTTTTTTGTCCAGTAAGAATTCAACTTGCTTTCAAACATGAATAAATTTCCGCAAACACCTACTGTAATTTACGTTTTCTTCACAGACAGTTATACAATGTTAGAACTAGATTTGCCAAGGCACTACAAGGCGTGCCTAATTTGGCTGTGCCTAATTATAAGAATTATTAAAAATAAAAATAAAATATCACGTTTTTAACTCGTGAGGATGCCACTCGAAACAGCGATGAAATATTGAGCAAGACATGTTAGTATTCTTACTAAGCTAGGCGAGTCTTTTTTTTTTATTTATCAATTATAATAAATAAAAGGTTCTTCGAGTAGACTAAACCGCAATGACTGCTGCCTCACCCACTTCATCGCATTGTAGACTTGGAAAACGCACAAAGATTGGGAGATATTTTGGAGCGAAGTATGTCAACAGTCAACACTCAGGATTCGTCAACAATGCTGTGCGAGTCAAATAATTTTAATTCGAGTCGAGCCGAGCCGAATTTGCAACAGAAGAATCGATTATCGAGCCGAGTTAGACTATTGACTATTCGGTCAACACACTTATTTTGAAAGTGTGTTTTTTATTTGTTAGTGTAATAACAACTAAGATGCTGCTTAACGAACGGTGCAGGTCATCGTCTAGAACTAATTTTCCAATTTTTAGGATATAACTCTAGAATGGTTGGAGGTAGTGGCTTTTAATTTGACCCACCGGAAACCTCTCATCGAGACGATGATGTTGGTGTCTAAATTGGTTAAAAATTGGCGACGTTGTCACATTTTCACCGGATTTGAGTTTTCAAAGTATGATGCAAGTGACAAGCCAAGTTCGAATACACGTTGCTTACTCATTTCGTCTCGAATTTTTCGAGTATCACAAATCCCTAATGCTGTTAGACACATTCAAAAGACTATCATTTCTACTGGATTTCTCATAAGGAAACGCCTCTGCCTCAAGATTGCCGATTGGCAGAGTGATGCTTAGGCTGTTACGGAACACTTCAAATGCCAATGTGAACACAGGTGTGTACAAGAACTCTATGCATATACAAGCTTCCTATCACAACAGTGTTAGTACAGGTTTGTGGCACTGATACCAAACTATATAGTAAACAGTTGAGAATCAACTTTCATTGGTTCTTTTTCTTTGGCCAACCTATTCTGAATAGTGTTGATTGTCATTAGATTAAAGTGGCACTATCACCGATTGAAGCCATACGAAAATACTGTGGTGCCATCTAGCGGCAGTGATAGCGTTAACCTTTACAACTTTCTCCCAAGTGCACGAGGATGTACCAAATTTTTTACAATAATTAAGAAAGTCATGGCTTGTTTGTTTCGTTAAAAGAAATGGTGCTGTGCATTTCTTCGCTTGAAGCGCAAGCAAGTGCTAAGATAGATCTGTACATTAGATGTTGCTAGATTCTGCAGACTGTCAATCCGTGATAGTGCCACTTTAACCTATGGTTCGTACACATCCTTGAATTCCTTGAAAGCCTTAAATTTTAAAACTGAAAATTCGAGGCTAGAAAATCTTGAAAATTAAATTTTTTGTTGTCGGAACCGTGCAATGGCGTTGAATATTGTGAGTGTACTTTTTTTAGAATGAGGTTAATTCCATAACAGTAATATTAATTTAAGTATAAAATAAAATAAATGACTAAAAATAATTTGTCACCTGAATCCATGCTCCCCTCGGATTGGAATGGACACAAAAAGGAGGTAAGAGAGGGGTAACGTGCAGTGCAAACAATTTTTTTACGGTTGGGACAGCTGAGCAAGTGTTGTTCCACTGGCTGTGAGTTGATGTACTCCTGCTTCCTCCTTGTTCATTAGTGGGAGGGAGGACATAATATTCATCATTGCTTAAGTTGTTTAAGGCGAATTGGCTGCCTACTAGAACACAATGATGCCAAAGATGACATCTGGCTAATTACTGAAATTTAAAAGGTAATTTTGATAGTCTACTTTGCAAACGGTCTTGAAATTGGTTTAATTTAGCCTTGAAAAGGCTTAAAAAGCCTTGAAAATGGTTTTGTCTGTTAATCATTGTGGAAATTGGTTTAAAAACGTGCACACAGTGACCGTTTCGTGTTTACAACCTCTTGAAAACCATGCAGACATGAGTTGCCAGATTAGATAGATGTTGTTTCTGCTAGTATAGTCAAGATCTTATCTTCTAATTCGTTGTTCAGTGTTCAACTACCAACTCTGACACTAAGATGTACATATTCATACAACTATTCATTTATATAGTTGTATGAATATGTACATCTTAGTAGGACACCAAATGAATAAGGTAACGAAATAAGTTATTTCATTTTCTTATTTGTTTGGTGTCGCATGTTCAAGCGTGTTAGTTGTTGATAAATTAGATATTTTAATTGTCAAATCTCATACTGGTATAGGAACTAGCTGATTAACATTTTTTTCTCTCTTCTCATCAGATGAGAAGCTGTTGCGCTGTCCCCATTGTCCAAAGACTGTTCGTAACTGGTCACATCTTCAGCGACATCTTTTCACCCACGACGAAGTGGCTTCTTTAATGCAAAACATCCCAGAGGATAAGAGAACGTAAGTCGCTAATCAGTGCAATTGTGTATTGCCCTAACTCTATATTCACTACATGAAGTCACGCTCAAATTCAAAATCAAAGAAATACTACCGATTTGCGAATTTTCGACAGGCTGCAATGACTAAAGATGAAAAAGTAGTCCTCCTCTCTTCATCAGACCAACACAAGATGCTTGTTTACATTATCTATTGTGGTGGCCTGATGAAGACGGAAGGACTATTTTTTTTATCTTTAGTCATTGCAACCTGTCGAAAATTTGCAAATCGGTATTATTTGTTTTGATTTTGAATTTGAACATGAATGTGGTAAATTTTTTCGAACATTCAAAGTACGATGGTTCGTTTTTTTAAACTTTATACTCCCGTGGTTGTAGGTAAAATTCAGATAGGAAATAGAAAAAAGGTTGACCCACTCTGCATGTGCCTGCCTGACATCTAAATGATTTTTTTCTTGTCCTACGAGCGTGTTTTCACTCTTTACGTAAAGAACAATGCGACACTGATCACCTTATTGATGTGTTTATTGCATTTTTTAAGGGTTAGCATTATTTTGACAATTATTTTTTCAATATCATGTCATGATTTATGGTGTGCTTAGGATTTTTATTCCACAGTGCCCAATACATGTAAATAATGTAATGATGAAGTTCGTATTTAAGCACTGTTTTCTTTTGCATACCTGCAGGTGTACATTCTGTGGGAAGGTGTTTAGTACTCGTGAAGGAATGGCACGTCATGAGCAGGTAATCCATCAGGAGATTCTCCGATTTGAGTGCAAGGTTTGTGGACGCAAATACAAAGAGAGGAAAACCTTTAAGAGACACATGGACCTTCATGCCAATGTTGTATATAAGTAAGTAGCTAGTCTGTTTTAAGTTGTTCACTTGTTCTGTGGCTTTCACACTTTTAATACCGTAAATCGTGTGTTAAATATCCATGGGCTTGTACAATTGTAATGTCCTATTCCAGTGACCATTTGACCAGAATAAACATTATCGTCTAGGATGGCATAAGGGCAAACAATTGTATAATACACTATTAAATATAAAATAGGTAGGCTAAATAATAAGCAAACATCCAATTATACTGGGCCTTTAATCAACACTCCGCTGTACACAATATTGACCCCACATATGGCCAATTAAGTCAATGACAGATTTGTTATGATTTGATTGTATGATTACAATTTTCGGCAATGAGTCGAACGAATGGCATTACGGATTAAGTCGAGCGGTAAACCTAATCATTATGATATTCTCTATATTAATTAAAGGAATCTCGGGTTAATTTAGTAGCGTACGTATTGGTACTAGTTAAGCATAAACAATCTTAGCTATCGCTAATGCATCAGAATACTTAGCTCTATAATAGAAGCTTGAGTGCAGCCATCGGCCCACGGCTTCGGCTGGGCGGCGACGCCTCGTCGCTAACCCAGCACGGCAATCTGCCCGGCGTACTTCTGGGTTGCGGCCTTCGGAATTTGACTGGCGTGAATTAGTTAACAACAGTTAAGCGGCTGGTGATCGGATGATATCACGCATTCCGAGGTTCGGTTTAAATACTGTGGCGTTATCGGCCATGATCAATCCATTGTAGTATTGATTTATTATTGAAATGCTTAATATAGTAACATTTGGACAGCTTGGGCCCTTATCGCCAAATGGGACCTCTACGCATGTCAATCATTCTATGTTGCATTCGGGTTCCCCGTACGCGGCGCTATGAAGGTATATGCCGCCATCCCGTGTGGAAGGGACTTATTGTTATTCCACGAAGTGATCGATCATGAGCGACGATCTTATCGTAATTAAATCTACCTCTGGAAAGTCATTTAGGTTCTACGAAACTGTCGTAAATTATGTCAGCTGGTAATGCCATCCTTTAAACTCTAACAATAGGTGTAATTACACTTGTTCAGTCTCAAATGATCTTGCCGCCTCTCGGTCACCTTTGAAGAAGGACTCCCAATTATAATTGCTATCTGGAGTCGTTTTGATCTTTCCGAAGATCCTTCCGACTCTGCTCATGCATTTAATAAATGTATGATATTATGCAATATGCATCCAATTAATTAATTGTATTGTTTCTGTTATGAATATTAATTAAGCCATTAGGCTATTAATTTCCCTACACAATTAATTTGTCTAAAATTTGGGGGTAGCCATAAAAACAAGTATATCTATTTTCTAAACTAATTTCTGTCCAAGGAGGGAAAAGTCGGCGATAATGCAATCATTCGCGTACGTGATCTGGATTTAATCTATCCATTAACATAATGCCTTTGTTCTCATTTGTTCATAAATTTAGGTTATTGTTAGAGGTAAAAATATCGAGCGTTTGTCTACTTTGGTTTTTCATAGTACTTACTTTCAACTGAAACGCAAACTAAAAGTTGGTGTACAATTCAGGTGGAAATTTTGCACATTGGCCGAATTGTTGATGAGAACTGTCACCTTCTTCAGTCATCTCTAAACACTACGGGAGTTTACGAAAATTATTCCAAGATGAGAGAAACGGGGAATGACGTTTTATACAATATATACATTGTATATTATATAAAACATCATTTCAAATACTCAACAGTTCGATCACGCAGAACCAAAAGCCAAAAGTTTCCAAAGGTTTTCACCTCAAAACAGTGTAGAGGCATGTCAATAAAACCTACTGTGATGTGATGAGGAGGAAGTTTTGAATTTTGGAAGTTCGTTGGGTTTGGAAGGATTGTGAGTGTGGGTGCTAGTGGCTTAACTGCCTGAAGATGACACCCAGGTAAGGGTTGACGAAAATTCGTAAGTTTTGAGGTGAAAACCTTTGGAAACTTTTGACTTTTGGTTCTGCATGATCGAACTGTGAGTATTTGTCATGAACTTTAACCAAAGTAAAACTGCTGAGTCGATCAATTTTTTGGTATCAAAACATGATTTCCCGTTTCTCCCAGCCAAGTTTTTTTTTAATTAATGGTTTTTTAAAAATGGTTATTCCAGCCACAAAATTTGGTTAACGCGATATTATCGATTATTGTGATAATTAATCGGGATACAATTTTTTTGTATAATTTAAAATTAAAACTAATTTCTAACCATTACCAACTTTCAAAACAGACTAACACAATTCACGACCGGCAAGTACATGTGTTGCCACAATTTTCCTTAAGTTGTCAAGTCGGCATAGTTTATTTTTTGTTGTTCGTGGATTCGGCGTGGATTACTCTTTCCAGGAAGAAGTAAAAACTATGCCAATTTGACAGCTTCTGGAAAATTATGGCAACGCTGCCATAATTTTGCAGAAGTTGTCAAATTGGCATCGTTTTTACTTTGCGGTTGTGAATCATGTTGTCTGTTTGGAAGGTTGGTGATGGTTAGAAATTACTTTTAACTTTGAATTATGTTAGATTTAACTTTGAATTATGTTAGATATTGGAAGGAGGACGATTAATAAACAGAATTTGTAAATAAATGTGAAGAAAGGCACTGCGTTTTCGCTAGACTGAATCCAGATTACGCAAATTATTCTCTGCCGCCGACTTTTCCTTGCAAACGTTCCTGTGAATCGTGTTGGATTAAAAGTTAATTTTGTTAAATGTATGAAGCTTTAAGTTAGTTTTACTGCAGAAAAACCAAGATTTAAGGGGATGAAACATTGATTTCGTTAAAATGTAGTTAAGTTTGCCACAGAAAATCAACGATTTTTAAGAGGTGGGTGTCAACAAAAAAATTTCATGATTTTGACTTTCGAGCATTTTAGGGGCCGGGCATTTGTATTAACTGGGCGTTTAATACTCTATTTATGGTATTTTTTAATTTTGTTACTATTTTGAAAGATGATTACTCCAGTCACGTTGTCTATTCTTCGTTCTTTGTCATTGGAACACTCTAAAGCCATTCTCAATACTATTGAAATTTAAGTGGATGACCTTAAACGTGTGTTACCGCTTCCGTCGATTGGAACTTCCCCGCCTGTGGACCCCGAGTTGCCGCTTGGAATAGATCCCACTCGTCCTTTCTTTTGCCGTGAATATTTTCACTTACCTTAGAAAAATTTTTGATACTCCCGTTTCCTCTAACTATACAGGAAATGCTAAAAGAAAAACAAGCAATCTAAACATTCTTCTAAGCATTCTTCTAAAAAGCATAAACGCCATGGCGAAGACTCGTCGTCCATGCCTGATCGTTTGACCCCTTCACTTACCGGCTTTGCTTCTAAGCCCGTAGCCGAGGCCCAGCGCCCTTCGTTTTGTGGCAGCTTCCTTTAGCTTTCTTCGGGCCACCCTTCACTTAGTGAAGCCTTTTGACATCTCTGCTCCTGTTTGCACATGCCGAATTTCACGTCAACTCCTACTGCATTGATGACACTGCTTTGCATGACTCTGCTGCATGTCGCTTTTTGTCAAGCTTCTAAAGGAGCTATTTCTCGGGTGCATTTGGATCTGTGCCTTTCCGCCAAGGATCCACCCCCGTTAGCTTCATACATTTGTTTTATAAATACCGTTAATGTTAACGAAAAATTTTGTTTTCAGATGTGAAGAATGTAAATACAAAACCAAAATACGGAGGAATTTGATAGAGCATAACCGGATCCATGAGGTGATTACAAATATATATGTATTTTGAGAAATTAACACGGAGATAACGCTAAATTCAAATTACAAGCAAAACTTAAAGGAATACTGTACTAAACCCTCACTTTTCCAATTTTTTTAATGATAACTAAGACCATAAAGACCCTTTCAACTTATAAAACGTCGCTTGCCTTATTACTTACGTCGTAATAAATTAAAATAACTGCGTTTTTTAAGACACCCAACCAAACGTAACACTAAGAGAGCTCGCGACTATGGAGGATTCGTGACGCAGCGTGACGTCAAAACATTTAAGGGAAATGGGAAGCGCATCCCTTCCCATCGTGCAGCACGTGCGACCTAGTATCTGCGTGTAAACAAACATGGCTACCAACAACGCTGACGCTGTTGCTGTCAATTCGTTGCAGCTTTATCAGTTTGAACTTTTAACGACACTGTTTCCAGTAACATCCAACCACTTCCGCAGCCGGGTGGCATCTTTTTCGACATTCGGTAAGCTGAACAAACTTATTTTGTGGTTTGACGAACTTTTACACTCCTTCGCTATGCACGAATGCATGATGTTTTAGAGGCGAACGAGCTAACCGGAAACGATGTCCCAGGCGATGCCGTTTTGTTTCTGACGCACGCGCAGGTCACGCAGACAGCTGGAAGGCGCCTTAAAAGTCTTGACGTCACGACGCGTCGCTCAAACGGGATTTTCTCCAGAGCTTGTGCATCGTCTGCTTAAATCAGGTGGTTTAAAAATTCGTACGGCTTAAACAGTTACACCTATTGACGTCGGATGACTGTTAACATTAATTCCAGTATGTAAACTATCGATAAAAACATTAATTGTTGGAGGGTTTAGTATTCCTTTAACAGTTCCGGTTTTGCCAATTTTCAAGAAACACTATTATTTTCGTTTGTCTTCATAAGGCATTTAAAGATGTATTTTCGATTTGACCAATATCGTTGTCATGTTACTTTGTTGCCCCAATCAGCTTTTCCGATGCGGACTACTGATCTTTACGAGCGAACGAGTGAGCACCGTTCGTGTTCGCTTTTCACTTTTTCGAGAGGAGATTTTGCACTATCGGGTGAACGAAGTGTTGTATTGTGGGGCAAGCTGGAGGTTGAATGTTAATTAGTGATTTTCCTTGTTTTTCAAGGTGTTGAATGGCGATAGTTTCCAGTGCTCTGAGGTGATTGTCTTTGGTGGAGTTGGATGTTATAAGAGTTGATGCTTTACTCGGTATATTGTGTGAGCAGTCTCTGCTTGATGAGCTGAGATGCCATTTTTTAGGTTTTTTGTGTAGGTTGCAGTAACATGGTCACGCATTCTGATGTGAATTCCTCTTCTGGTTTCATCTATATAAATGGCATCAAATTCATTGCAAGGGACTTGGTAGACCCCACTTTTGGTTCGAGAGTAATTTCCGTGTTAATTTCTGAAAATATCTAACTCGTTCCTACGGACTTTTCAAATATATATGTGCATATACACATTTTTTTTATATGCTGTCAACTTTTTTTTAAAGTAGAGGAGAATGTATATACAAAAACAAAAAACAAATGGGAAAAAACGTTAAATGTAATAAATATGTTACAAGAAAGGATACGCTACTGTTAACCTGTGGCGTTGTTGCAAAAACAGTTGGTATTGCACTGTGGTATCTATGGCAATCCTTCATTTAGGAAAGTCGTTCGAAATCGGTGCTAAATCATTTTGCAGACATCAGCATCGTTGAAGATTAGATAAAAATCCTTTCTTCTGGTATTCAGTTCCGCTACAATTTTCCTGCACTCTTTAATCTGAATATTACTTTTGAATGCTGTTTTTTTTTTAACGTCTATGGTTGTCAACGTTTTGGTGCAACTGTTTTATTTTAATTTACTTAAAATATCTAGTAAACATCTTGTTCACTTAGTTAAAATAAGTTACTGTGCTGCGGTGCATCGATGTGCAGTGCAACATAATCTTTTATAAGGCCACGCAAAATTAGAAAAATGGTTCTCAGGCACTAAGGCCTCAAAAATCAAAGAGGGATGAGGGTATTTTTTTTTTCACCATGCATAGCTACAGTGAAACATCTTTATAACAATGTCCAAGGGTCCTGGGAAATAGAATGTTGCCTCAAGTTTATCATTATAAACAAGCACTTTTGCATGCATTGTTCCTGGAGGAGTCTCAAAAATAGCAGGTTTATTGTTCTAAGAGGATTGTTATAATAAGTTTTAACTGTACATGTGAATTGTTTTTTTCCTAAATAACTTCTTAATGCTTTCATATAAGCGATACCGCTTATAAAGAATCTGAAGGGACAGTGAACAAAGTTCCTTATAACTGAAAATTTGCTATATCCGGAAGATCTGTTAGAATGGTCGTTGAAATCTGTTCTTTAAAATCAATAATCCCTTAAAACAGTTCTCCATAACATATATCTACTGTATTGAGTTAGCTTTAAGGCGTATGAAAAGGTCTCATCGAAAGGATTAAAATGATGTGAGGAAACATCAGGCCCGGACTGGCAGCCCTGGGGCCCAAGTGCCATGACGTTTTAAAAGGCCCCAAACACAATTGGGGGGGGGGGGGAGTGTTATGAGGGCTCATAATGGACTGGTCAATATTTATGGCTGGGGGTGGTGTGGAGGACATGAAAATATCACTAATTTTCATTGACCGTCTTCCCTTCAATTCCCACATAAAATCTTGACCTCCCCAATGTTAGTACAAAAACAATGTGACCCCCCATCCCCCCCAAAAAGCACTTTTCATACGCATAGTGAGACAGTGTATACCCGTTTTGCCAATTCCCGTTTCGCCGAATCCTGTTTAGCCGAAAATATTTACCGTTTCGCCAAAAATTAAGCCCTGTTTAAAACTCGGCGAAAGGGGAATTTCCATTTCGCCGTATCCTTTTTTGTCAAATCATTGGAGAGTTAAGATGCATTCTTAATTAGGAACAATTTGTGATTAGTTGCAGTATATGATGTTTTTGTTTAGCGCAGCGAGCAAGGCACATAATTTGAAAAAAAAAAATATATTTGTCGAAACGGGATTTGCCGTAATGGGAATTCATATTTGACCGAAAATTAAGACACGGATTAAAATTCGGTGAAACGGTCATATGACTGTCGTCTGCAGATGACTTCTTGTTGCCAAATTAAGTAAGGAAAACGTGCCTCGTTTTTAACGACGGGACAAGATTGAGTTACAAATGTTGTATAAAACTCTAATGTCGAGTTTTATTCATATATGAAAATCGGGAAAGGGATCATTTTTAAAAGCAATCAGGAATTTGCAACGAGAAAAAAATTGATCAACACAAATTTTGCTTGTAACTATAAAATCTGAAAAGGCCCCCTTACAAATCTATGGCAGGGCCCATGTGCCATATGGCTAGTCCAGGCCTGGGAAACATCAAAAACAGTCAAAAGTTAAGAAAATGGCAGAAATTTGTGCAAAGTTGTCAAGAGACCCACCCAAAAATAATTGTGGCGCTTTTTAGGTGATGTGGCGGTGCCCGAGAACCATCTTTTCAAATTAGTTAGGCCTCACAAAACTTTTTTTCTTCATAGCTTGTACTATGTACTATTAAAAAATTGTATTCTAATGCAGTCGTAGAAGTTAATTTACTTTCGTTTAGAATTACGGCTTTACTCCTTTTTTTCCCAATGGTTATTTTAATAAATACGTAAAAAAAGTGAAAAAAATTGTTACAAAGTTCAAAGTGGCCTTTGTGAGGGGTCACGTGAGACTCTGATCAAATTAAAATTAAATTAAAAATCTGCATTTTAGGTTGAGGTTTCATGTTTCGAGGTAAAAATGTCAACTCACTCAACTGTTTCTGATGAACGTTGGTGAGTTTTCAGTCCAAATGACGGATCTTCTTCAGGCCGAAAATTATTTGCACTATTGACACAACATCAGGAACACACACTTGGACTACATCTAAGCTTCTTCAACCCTGCAGTGTTCTTTGGTTTTTGAAATTTTATTGCTTTATTGCCCCTGTCGTGATTGGGCCGGTTTTGGTGCTTCGTGCTGCTATGGTTTTGTGGGTGATGGGAAGGAGAGCCTTGATTTGGTCGAAGGCACCTTTAGTTAGGTTGCACTCAAATCGCTCGCAATAGCTGCAAAATCCACCACCATGCAACCTAACTAAAGGTGCCTTCGGCCAAATCAAGGCTCTCCTTCTGGTTACCCACAAAACCATAGCAGCACGAAGCACCAAAATCTGCCCAATCACAACAGGGGCTAGCAATAAAACTTCAAAAAACCAAACGAACACTGCTGGATTGAAGAAGCTTAGATGCATTCCAAGTGTGTGTTCCTGATGTTGTGTAAATAGTGTAAATATTTTTTGGCCTGAAGAAGATCCGTCATTTGGATTGAAAATTCGCCCGTTCATAAAAAAAGAGTTGAGTGAGTTGATATTTTTACCTCTAAACTCTGATCAAAGCAAGCAAGCACTTAATGGTTAGTATTAGTAATTAAAATGATGAACGCCTTTTCGAATCGTATGACTAAGTTATGCTCTATGAGGTTGGCCATCCTACAACTATTAAATGTTATAATACAGTGAAACCTCTTTATAATTATAGTCCTAGGCCCTTTGAAAAGTGTATGATTATAAACAATCGCCTTTAATGGATTGTTGCTTGAAGAACTTCAAAAATGGCATTGTTATAACAGGTTTATTGTTGTTAGTGGTATCTTGTTATGGGGTTTATCTGTACTGCCAAAGACGTATTGCCACAAGAATCGAACCGACGTTTTTTGTTTTTTACTCAACTGCCATTTGTTAAAAATTTCTTAAGCCATCTTTAAGTGCTACTGCTCTCGTCACCTCGTACAGTCGCAATCATGAGAGGCTTGCAATACATCCAGAAGATAGTCTTAAAACACATTATTTAAATAGCACACATTATGAGTGCTGTCATGTTATATTAAAATAACACTGGTTAAATACATATGCTGATTAAGTTACAGGTCCAGACAACAGTTATCACTGTGTATCAAAATGCGTTATTTATAAATACTTGCCGAGTTTTGTATCAAGCTCCACCTTTTTTTCCTGCGAAGCTTGTACTTTAAAGCTGGTTAAATGAAAATATTTTTAATTTATTCCAGGGAAAAGGCTTTCAGTGTGAGGTCTGCAGTAAAATTTTTACAAAACAGTCAATTCTCTTGGGCCATATGGAGATTCACAATGCAAACCGCAGTACTCTGATCTGCGATCAATGCGGCATGAAGTTAGCTAATGCTGCTAGTCTACGGCAACATATACGTAATATGCATGAAAAGCCGGGACAATTCCCTTGCGAACATTGCAATTACGTAGGGAAATCAAAGGTATGTACCAAAGGTATGGTTTTGAATTTGAGTGTGATTTTGTGTCTTGGAATTTTTCGAGCATTCAAAGTATGATGCTTCGTTTTTTCAAGTATGTACTTAAGAATCGTTAACGAATAATTTGTGCATTTCATAGAGACAGCTAGTATGAAGACTAGGGATCGACCGAATTCGAATCCGAACCGGATCTGAAACCGGACCTTTAGGGTTCGGATTCGATTCGGATTCGGCAAAATTTTGAATGTCTGGGCAATTTTTCAATAACTTCTCTAATTTTTGGCCGTTTTTGACATTCCAATATACCATTCGAAGCGTTTTTTCCCCAGCTTTCCAATGGAGCTAAATTCAAATGGCTAGCATAAACTGTTCAGAAGTTATAATTGAAAAACCAATGAACAAGTTGTGAAAATCTCTAGTCAAGTCTTGAAACTTTACTCAGCTAGAGAGAAAATTTAGTCTGTAAAAATTGGAAAGGGCTGAAGCAGTCCAACAAAGGTTTTATTTTGGATTCGGTTGGGATCCGGATCCGATTCACCAAATCTTGTAAATTATCCGGATCCGAATCGGATTTGGTAAAAGTAGATTCGGTCGATCCCTAATGAAGACAGTAAGACAGTATAGTATTATTGATATTTGGATTTGCTTTTCTTTGTCTGCATATGTAGGACTCGTAGACTAGCATGATTTTTTCAAAATGCTACTTCTACAGTTTAGATAAAACCTGGAAAAATAATGAGGAGATTACTAACGTAACACCTAGAAATTTCAGGAAAATGAAAAGGACGAAAATTCAATCAAATTCAAGGAAAACACAGGGAAAAGGAAAACCCAACGTCTTAGAAATTAAGCTGCGGATAAAAAGAAAAGTAAATATACTCATTGACAGGAACATATTTACGTTATATTTACTTAACCCAAAAATGCCTTTGTGTCAGATCTGAAAATTAAGCTACATCATTATTTAATTATTGGAGGGACTATTCTGTTTATCAACTTATTTCTAAGATATATTTGATGACTTTTGTACAGATGTTTCCCAACTGGTAGAACATCCGGAAATTTCTGTGGGATCAAATATCTGGGAAATTCAAAATCTGCTGTCCATTATACCGATAAACTTTTGTATTGTGTCTCCTTAAGTTCAATTACATAATTGAAGACCTTTACATTTACATCAGAGTAGTTTTTGCTCATGAGATGATATCCATCAAAAATGACAATGGCGAAACGAATACGGTTTCAGCAAGTGAAACCGTGGGTGAGAGCTAATTGATATTAAATCCATCAAAAAGGCCGACATATCAAAAACTCTGCAGCGTGACGTCATTTTTATCCATTGCTGCATGCAATAACTATTTGCATTGCTTCGTGCCATTGTTAATTCCTGTTGTTAATAATCAGCTGAAACCTGTTTGTTGCATTCAGTGTAAAATTACACAATAAGAAAATTCACATTTAGACTACATTAGAAGAACTATTTACACGGGTCAACTTGTATTTCGGTGATGTCTCATCAGTTCACTTTCTTCAGAAGTCAATTAGTATTAAAAGTTCAGAAAACTACATGGTTGAAGCACACAATTCAAAATAAACGCGCAGCCCTTGGATCACTGTCTACATTTCTTTGTCTGGATACCTCAAGTCGGTTCGGAAATGTTCACGAGAGGGACCTTGTTGCCAATGAATATCCTGATGGCAAGTGACTCGAGTGCTCTCAGATGTTCATCTTTCTGGAAATTAGACTTGTACAGGATGGAGGTATTATTTTAAGAAATGGGGTAGTTGATGGCTTGATGGTGATGAGCAATGCAGAGTCGGACTGGGTAGGAAAGGGCACCTGTGCCATTTATCGAAATGAGCAGGGAGGGGCGTCATGTGTTTTGCAAGAAACTCTGCAGAAGCTATGGTGCTTTCAACCGTCTAGGGGTTTTGGGAAGCGCTTTAAGCTCCCCAAGCAGAAGCAATGTGGAGCTCAAGATGCTTTGCTTATTTTCATATTCTCTCGTCATTTCTGGTTCCGGAGTGCCTTCTTTAACACACATTTTATATTTCAAGTAATGCTGTTTTTGGAAATTTTGGAGTGGGTTGGGGGATGGGGTCAAGTTTAAAAAAATGTGTTAAAAATGTAAATAAATGAAGGGAGAAGAGAGAAGGGAATTTGTGCCTGAAAAGAAAAATCATTAGCGAACATGTAATCCAAAACCCTTCATTTTTCTTTGCGGGGAGGGAGAAAAAAATAGACTACTAAAGGGGCACCGAAACTGTGGTAGCCAAAGGGCGTCTGTGCTACTGGCACTGTGGCACTATGGCCAGTCCGAGCCTGGAGCATGCCATTGAAACTAATACTCTCACCATGTTCCTTCGTGCGTTGTTGAAGCTGACGCGTGGTCTGTCTGATGTAAACCGAGTCACAGGCTTGACATGGCATGGCACACAGTAGATATGCCTCATGCCGTAATCTGAGGAGGGGAAGCCTTTCTGGTGATGTGGTAAGAAAAGGTGGAAGGGGGGGGGGTCGGAGTCGAAACCCGGCCACCACCTCTTGTCATGGACCTGGAGGTGGTGGCAGGGTTTCAACTCCGACTCAAACCCCTCCTCCTCCCACCTCTTGTTCCGAACCCACACCAGACCACGTCTCCAGCAAGGCTCCCTTCGTCAGATTGTGGCATAGAGAGGTGTAATCTGCTGTATGCTATGTCAAGCCTGTTACTCGGTTTACATCGAAGAGACCAGGAGTCAGCTTTAACAACGTATCAAGGAACAGGTTGGAGATACACACGGGGATGTTTGTTCATCACTATCAAGCCACCAACCACTCCATTTCTTCGAATAATACCTTCATCTTGCTCAAGTCTAATTTCCTGAAAGATGAACACCTAAGAGCACTCGAGGCGCTTGCCATCAGGAGATTCATTGCCAACAAGGTCCCTCTCATGAACATTTCCGAACCACCTTATGAAGAAATTGACAGACTGTGCAACCTACTGTGGTGGGCCAGCTATGCTCGACAGACAGTGGGCTTCCCACATGAGGCATCCAAGCGAAGAAATGTAGATCAGTGATCCAGATGCTGTGCACGTTTACAGTATTTTGTGTGCTTCGACCATGTATTTTTTTAACCGTTTAGTTGGTATTTACAGGGAGTAAACATCTCCCTAATTCTGCGATTTTTCGCAGAAAAATGAAAGTCTCGCGGGTTTCCACAATTTTTGTAGAGTGACACAGATTTTGGACAATAATCAGCAACCACAGCTAAAATGCTTCCATTTGTTTTCTTCTCCAACTTTATCCCACAGCATGCACGACAAAAACATGTTAAAGAAGCACTTCTCCAGCACGTTTAAGCACAGAATCTATGTTATTTGTTGCAGAAACTAAGAAAATTACCCTGCAGGAAAATTCGCAGAAAATTACCATTATGTCCGCGAAATTTTTGTTTTACCACAGTAATAACATGGACTCCCTGGTTGTTTACTTCTGAAGAAATGTTTTACACCAGCATTTCTTTTCTAATTCTAAACAAATGTCATACTAAAATGATAAAAAAAAAAGGTTAGTTCTTGACATTTTGGCATATGCCAGGAGGTCCCCACCCTGGATTGGTAGCTATACTGAAGCTGCCATCAAATGCACATAATTTATCTGACTGATATATACCAATTCTGATATTACTTGTGCACATATCCTTAATTGTGATCCTATGCCTTATGTGAGTTGCAAGAGCATTTGTATACATGGGAAAATGGGCCTCTTTCAGCCTATTGGAATAACTCCGTCTTACGGACAAAAAAATGTGACGACAGCTAGAAGTTCCAGCTAGCCTAAAGTGCGACGAACAAGCTTGGCCGCCTTCAGCTGTGCCAAACGAACACGCATGCAATTGTGACTGATGACCGTAAAGGGGACGCCTCAGTTTGGGGGTTCTTCTAAAGCTGAGAGTTGATGAGCAAGAACACAGGTGGTTCTTGTTATGCCTTTTTAAAACTTCCAAGCTGCAAGTTTGGTTTGCCATATCTTGCATTATGGCTTTCGAGAAGGACCTTATAGACTTCACCAAGGGAATTAAATTGGTACACAGATTTTTGAGTTTTCAAATTCTATTAAGAATTAACAAGAACCGTGTTTACGTCTTATACGCTTAGATTTCAAAGGAAAGGATATTCACCATTCCAATATCCTTGCAAATGTTTGAAAGTTTGGTTTTTCTGGAGTTGTATGGATTCAGAACGACTGTCTTTGTACAGTCGTTCTGAGTAAGAGATGTGACATTTTTAAACAAAAACCTTGTGAAAATGTATGCAACTTAGTGCTGCACAAGTTTTTGCGGGACCTTTGTTGCATCTTTGTATATGCCCCTCGAAACCACAATGACGCAACTAAGAAAGTAATTAGAATTGTTATTATTAGTGAAGAACATGACTAGTTTCAGGGTTCATATACAGCCTTGAATGAAAAACCGCTAAACGGCGAAGGCAGTGATAATATTCAGACGTAGGTAAAATGCAGAAAACACTTTTAGCACCTTCAAGAACCTTGCATTAACAGTTTACTTAAGTTTTTGAGGGAGAAAATACCGTTCCTCTTCTTCAGAAGTCCACTTCACAGCAGAGAACGTTCGTTCGATTAACACTCACTCCATGTTTCAGCGAACGTTCTCTGCTGTGAAGTGTACTTCTGAAGAAGAGGACTGTTTTCTTCCGTGGAGGCAGAAAACACCATTCCTCTTCTTCAGAAGCCCGCTTCACAGTAGAGAACATATGTTGCAGCGAACATTCTCTGCTGTGAAGTTGACTGAAGAAGAAGAAAATCAGTATTTTCTTCCTCGAAAATTTAAGTAAACTGTCGATACAACGTTCTTGAAGGTGATACAAGTGTTTCCTGTATCTTACGACGGCCTTGAATTCCTCGAAAAGTCTTAAATTTGAAAGCCTTAAATTCTAGGCTTGAAAAACCTTGAAAGTTACAATTTTCGTTGTCAGAGCTGACGGAGCCTTGAAATGGCTTTTAATTTTGCTAGAGTACTATGTTTGGAATGCGAAATGTCTGTAATAATGAAATTAATTTAGGTATAAAATTAAATAAATGAATAAAAACACATGTAGTTTTCATCCGAGGCCATTTCTTCTGTGAACAATGCTTCCCGTGGATTCGAATGGTGACAGAAAGAGGGAGGTGCCATGCAATGCAAGAAGGGGCAGCACAGACTGTTAGTTGCTGTACCATCCACGGTCCATTGATGGGAGGGAGGATGTTTGTAATGGTGCCAACCTCGGCATCCAGCAAAACAGTGGAATTTAAAAGATAATTATGACGATTGAACCCTGTAAAGAGCCTTGAAATTGGTCGTAAGTTGGTTTACGTTCATACTTTGGAACATGACTGAAAACTGAAATATAATCAATTCAAACATGCAAGCTTCCACAAACTGGACACTAACTATGTCCAGCAAATTTTCTACAATTCACTGTTGTCTTCGTCAGGCTTTAAAAGGTTTGTTTAGTCCCTCATCACATGTTGCGTCTTATTCAATGTTCAAAATCAGTAACATCGAAAAAAAAGCAAGATGTGATCAGGGACTAATCAAACCTTTTGAAGCCTGATGAAGACAACAGTGAGTTGTTAAAGCTGGACATACAGTAGTAAGTGTCTAGTTTGTGGAAGTGCGTGGGTTTTTAAGTTGCTTTTTTCCCAAAAAACACTCCACAAACGAAGAACTCCAACACGGTTCTTCTTGAAGTTTTGGGTCCGTTCACCTTCCTCAGACGACACAAATGCGCACCAAACTCGGGAATTTTTACGTTTCAGTCATCATAAATTCCCTTCTCCAACAGTGCGAAATTTGAATTATGATGATAGCTATGTAACGACTTTTGAGTTTGTGTGTATTTGTGACAGTGAACGAACTATACTTTTACCGAAAATTCAAGGGGAACTGTGTTCTAGATCTTAGTTTGTGGTATAGTGTAGTTTTATTTGTGAAGTGTCTATCAACTACCACTATCATCGTTTGTTACCAGCAGTTAAGAAGGCCTTGAAAATTTTTTACACCTTGTAGTTATGCTACTGTGACTTAATGCTACAATAACGTTTCATTACGTTGCGTCTACTGAGCAGCTATTTTATTTTAACATAGTTCACCAACGGCACACGGACAAAACATTTTTGTTGTCTTATCATTGCAAATTGTACCATGATGGCACAGGTCGAATTTTGCCTGTGGATACACTCGTATGACTTGTGGTTGTCTTTGTTTTGCAGGGTAATATGATGAGTCACATGGACCGTACTCACAACAAGCCTTTTAAATGCCCGCATTGTGCATACTCGTGCAAGTCCGATTCGGCACTGAAACGGCACACGGATATATTCCACAACGTTTTGGAGCGCCGTTTTGCATGCTCAGCATGTCCTTATCGAGCCCGAGATACCAAACAGCTTTCCGAGCACATGCGTTTCCGACACAACCCAAATGCTTTCCGTTTTCCCTGTCAGTTTTGCAACATGAAGTTTAAAACCATGACAACTCTACGTCACCATCTACCAGCGCATACTGGACAACATTTGTACAGCTGCCAAACATGTGGATACTCGTAAGTGCTGTTTGTGATTACACCCCAAGTTGGTAATTTGCTGTAGAGCTTGCAATTTTAGCAGTGTATCTGAACCGTCATCCTCAACAAAATTGAAAATTTGGCAGTTTTCCAACAAGCATGAGAAACCAAGCTAGTTTAATTTTTATTTCTATAAGGCCATGCAAAACAAATTGTTTGGTTTACGGGCGAAGTTGCAAATTGAAGCACCAGGCAACCAGGCATTTTATTTTATTTGATTTAACTTCCCACATTTTTTTTACATGTACCTAGCTCAAAGCTGAAAGACTATGCAGTCAGCCTAAAAAGTAAAATAATTCTGCTAATATGTTATTTATGTCATCTTGTATTAAAAATATTTTATAGTTTTTGGCAAATAACTTCTTAGTGATTTGAGGTAGAGGTTTGAAACTTGCAACATTGAAAAGCTCGTTTAGAGCAGGTTAAATTGGTATACTGGAATGTCAACAACGGTCAAAAATTTGCGAAAATACGATTTTTAGCAGGTGTACCAAGATTGAGATAAAAAATGTTGACCCACGATAATTTAAGGTGCTCGCACGCACCTGTAAACCAAACGATTAACTTTGCAGGCCTAAGCAGTTTTATCTAAAAATCGTACTGGAGGCCACCAATATACACTTCTGCTAAAATAAATATTTATTTCCTTGTTAGCCCATAAATTCAATTATCCAGAAACACGAAGGCTGCACCGATACCAACTTTACTGACCTGATACCGAACCGGTTTTTAAATATCCCCAATTTTTCATCAACGGTGTAATTTTCTGTAAAAGTCCAATAATTAAATATTTTGACTTTCAATCTTTAGTTCAATAATTTTTAAAATAAAAATCTTTAAAAATAGTAATCCACAGTTAAAACAAACGTAGTGGGCCGCATGCCGCATGTCATAATCTCGAACGGTTCCAGGTTATCAACATTTTTGCGAAGGTTGCTGTGGTACCGAAAATATCCAGTATCGGTATCGGTGCAGCCTTAAACACCCATGGGGAGCATCCATAATTGCATGACGCTTATTTTCGTCTTCTTACAATCCCCCATCTCCCTGCAATGTAATGCTCCTTTTTTATCTAAAAAATAACTAATGTATATACAAGGATATAAAATTTTCAAGGATATTGGAATGGTGGATATCTTTTCTTTTGAAATCTAAGCATAACAGACGTAAACGTAATACATGTGCTATGGCTTCTTATTCAAGAAACATAATCTGGCATGGGAACACATGAGAGACCAAACCACACCAATGTTCAAACGGTGAACCCAACATCAGCTAGTTATTAATAAGTTGTGAATAGACTGAAAAAAAAGTTTGTTGTCGTATGTTGCTTTCATTGTTTTATTCGTTAAGTAAGATACGTAGTGTCCACCAGCAGTTTGTTACATACCAAACATTTTAACACCCCCCCCCTCCCGACAGCATTACACATTTTTTGAACTCTCTCGAGGCTCAAATTAGTTTAGGTAATGGTGGTTCTACTGAATTTCGCAATATGCTATGTGTAGTATAAATTCATTACATTGAACAATGTAAGAATATCTAAAATTGTTCTCTAAGCTAGGTCTCTTTCAAATTCAGTAAAACTTGTACGAGCCAAACTAAATGGGACCGAAGAGTCTTTGGATAACCCGATATTCCAATCGTTAGTGGTCCGCCCACTGAGTTCAATAATTGTCACACTTCATTGTAACTTCATTGTAAGAAAGTTATTATTTAACTCCTGCATTGTTGTTGCATGGCCACTAACTTGGGTACTGTATCTGAAACCAGAGTTGAGCGTATTTCACGATGATGAGGATAAATACCTATGCGGCGAAACAGCTTGAAAATTGTTGGAAATGGGCAGTCTTTGTGCCCTGACAAGCAATAGTTGTATTTCAATGAAGTGCACAAACTGTATCAAGGTGATAAAAGTGCGTGAACATCGTTGGTTTCAGCTGACTACTGACTACTATATACTGACTACTGACTAATTCCGCTCATATAAAATAAATTATGCGACAGATACGAATGAAATTTGGTATTAAGCACTCTTTTAACTCCAATGCATGCCTTTTAAGGTTTGACGTTTGGGGAGGCATTAACTAAAAAGATTGCAATCATTTGTAATGCTATTTTTCTATATGTTGGGAAAATGCCACCGGTGATCAAAATAAGCAATACTCGTTATTAGTGTTAACGAGTAACAATGCAAACGGACTGCCAGAAATAATCGGCAACACAACATTGTTGATAAAATGCAGGCGCATGCATGCATGGCTTCGAGCTACTAAGCGCTCTTAATAAATCCGCAGTCCGCATTACTTATTGTTGATGGTTGAATGGAAAAACAGCAAATGCTTTAATTTATATGATTGAAGACCTCACTCCAGCAAAACTAAAAAGATTAATATCTCCATTCGTATTCAATATTTTTCGACCAAACTTGACCAAATAGTAGATAAAATGGGCAGTGGCAAAAATAAGACGCCACAACATAAAAACTACAAAAGAAGTGATATCCAAAAGAAATCCCTCAAGGGTGAAAGAACCCGCCAAGTTTCAGCCAATCAAAGTAGTGATATCAGAGCCAAAAAGGCTGCCACCAAGTTACATTAGTTGCCAAGCTAATCCCACCGACTATTACCTCACAGGTTAAATCAAAACCTTGACCATTACTACCGATAGTAGCAATGATCAGGTTTTTGATTTACCCTTTGATCTAATACTCGGTGGGATTAGCTTAGTAACTAATGTAGTAACTTGGTGGCAGCCTCTTTGGCTCCGATATCACTACTTTGATTGGCTGAAACTTGGCTGGTTCTTTCACCCTTGCGGGTTGTGTTTTAGATTAGCATACACGATACATTGATAGTTTAAAAGATGTAACACTATATTTTCCTTAAGCAAGGCGCACAGTCACAGTCTAGTGGTTAGTGCCGTCACCTAGAACGCCTCTTCGAATCTCGTGACTTATCTATGTACAGACAGAGTGATAAAAAGCATCGATGTTGAAGAATGCATGCAACAAAGGGTTACGTTTGTTGTGCAGTATAAAGCAGCAATTTGTTAGGCTTACATTTACATAAGTAAGATACAGACAAAAGTTAACCTGTGTAGTAGGGGCGTGCGAGTAGAATAATTTTAATTTGCGTTGAGTCGAGTTTGCAACACAAAAATCAAGTATCGAGCCGAGTTTGAGTACTTGGTGAAGACACTTATTTTGCAAGTGTCGTTCTTATTTGTTAATGTAATGATAACTAACATGCTGCTTAACAGACTGTATGGGTCAACGTGTACAACTGGTTTTCCAGTTTTAAGGATAGAACTTTAAAATGGTTTGATCTAGTGGCTTTTAGTTTGCACCACCAGAAAGCTCTCGCCGAGACGATAAATATGGTATATTTGAACATCAAAATTGTTCAAAAAATGGCGAAGTTATCGCATTTTCACCGGATTCGAGTTTTCCGAGTATGGATGCAAGTGACGAGCCGAGTTCGAGTATACCTTGCATACTCGGCTTAACTTGAATTTTTCGAGTATCGCACATTCCTAATGTGTAGTGATTGGATTAAACTTGGATTATTGGAGCAACTAGCTTGTATCCATTACTTAATCAGTACATGGATTTTGTGATGCGCTCTGGGGTGAAGAAACTATATTAAGCTTAAATCGACACCAATAAAGTGAGCAAAGAGAACGACATGGCTAAACCACACGTCATAGGCTGTCAGCCGTGATGAGCCTATCACGTGACTGGGATGGTCCACTCAGACGGCCAAAGATCCGCTATTCTTGTTTGTCAGTGGCAAACAAGAACTCATGATGACATCACAGCAAACAGCCTTGACTCGTGGTATAGTGTATTATGATTACCGTACAGTAAGTAACTCGAAAATCATTAATCATAATGCACCGAGTGCTTTGATTTTATTGGACGCTATCTTTACATAATAATATCGCCACACATAATGCTCCAAGTGCTTTGATTTTAATTTTTACAAGTTATTAAAAATATCGGTATTGTGTATAACTTTGACTTATACTCACAGTTCGATCACGCAAAACCAAAAGTCAAAGATCTTCAAAGGTTTTCCCCTTGAAGATCTTTTGACTTTTGGTTTTACGTGATCGAACTGTGAGTATAAGTCAGGAACTTGAACCAAAGTAGAAATGCTGAGTCGACCGATTTTTCGGTATTCAAACGTGTATAACTTTATGAAGTTCATCTTAAAAATGATTGTAAATGTGTGATACTCGACTCATATGTTACTACTTTCTGAATTGCAGTGCCAAATATCGTCAAACAGTTCACCACCATGTTAAAGTAAAACATCCAGGGCAAAATGTGTCCACCGTGGTTAAGGGCACCCCATGTTCCGAAATTCCGTGCCCAGTCCTTACCGATGCCCAACTTAGTCAGGCTATTGTTAATCAAGCTATTGCTGGTGTGACTGACCAGGAATGTACAGTTTATATGCCCGAAGGAGTGGTGCTTTCGGAACAGGAACCTGGCATCTTTGTGGCAAAAATACTCGAAACGGTGAAAGGAGAGGTGGATGAAAACATTGTCACGGAAACTGCCGATGTCAACATTATCACAACAGAAGACGAGTCTATTGCCATTCCGTCAAACAACACCATTGAACTTCAGTTCATCACAGAAGAAGAAAATGGGAAAAATATTGCAATGAAGATTGTTCCCACACAAGAACAAACTGAAAAGGCAGTTGAACTGCTGCTTTTAGCGATGGATCCACATCAAACTGTTACGGAAGTTGTATCCGAGGAGACTGTTCATACAACAGAATAATGAATACACTATTACTGTAAGCTAAGAAAAAAGAAGAATTACTCGGTGCTTTCTTATGTACTTACACGTAGTTTATATTATTGATATTGAATGATACAAATCACTGGGATCGATTATTTAAAGACACAACTGTGATAGATAAACAAGGTATTTGAACATGCCAGCCTACATAATCCATAAACCTCTTATGCTTCTAATTGCACTGACTAGAAGAGGTGGTTTTCCTTCTAATAGCTTGAATGTACATCAGATGAAGCTTTGTGAAGTGGGAGACGAGACTGAAATGGAGCAGTTGGTGTTAATCCGAAGTCGTCCAACACTCTGTGCACAGAAAAAGTGTAAAATTAAGATTTAATGGTGAGTGTACGGCAGTAAGTGATCCATTGCAAATCCGTTAAGAATTATAAACAAACTAAATCCAACCATTTAGTGGCTCTCGATAATTTCAGGGTTAGGTTGTTATACAGGGATGCATGACTTGAAACTTGTATGAAGGTGCTGGCGATTGTATTGCATGTGGATCGTTATTATGGTGGTGGAAGTATCTCTTAGGAGTCTGCATTATACTTTTAAAGTTTTTACATAGACAATATTGAGTGCTCCCTTCTTGGTGTAATTCTCTCACGTTTTGGTGGGATATGGCCCTAGTTTAAGCTGTGATCTGGTTAGTGGAAGCAACTTTGTATGCATCTTAAAGCGCTGGCAGTTTTACTGCATTGTTCTTCCCTCTGTTAAGCCCAAGAAATCATAATTTAAGCTTGTCATTTTGCAGTCGCATACGAAGTTGATCAAAATTGCTTTCCAAGTATGAACATTCCGACAAAAATTCTACACTCAGTGTCACTTGATTCCCCCTTTAAACCTTTTAACGCCATCCTCCGACCCTAATCTACGCGTAACGGCTCTGTTTATGCCGCTCATTTTGCCTCTTCCCATCACGACGCCTTCACCTTCTGTGCAGGCAAACGCCTCCCCCCCCCTCCCACCCTGTTACATTCCTGTTGAGATTACATTCTTAATCAAAGTGAGTATGGGCACTTTATTGGGAGAAATTCAGGTGTTAGGGTAAATCTGCCAGAGACTTAGAGAAGTTGTGCATTCGACTATCGCGAAGCTGAGAAATCTAATGTGACGTTCGCTTCGCTAACCTCGATCGGCCATGTCCACCAGGATGCATCAGACAACAGCAGCCCACCAATGTTGCCGTCTACATCATCTTCATCATCGCATAATCAGTTGGGGATCAGTTTACCGACCAGTTCGCCGGCAACAATCCAGTCAACAGCTCCACGTTGGACAAGACCCATTGCGACGGGATTGCCACTCCTCATGTACCACAGCCTCCTAAATTGCTCCCGGTAAAAACCAAGTTTGATGCACACTGAACATACACGACGGCGCTGATGATGACAGTTTGGTAAGGAAGTGCTATAAATCTTCAAAGTCATAAGATAAATAAAACAAGGACGCACTAACTCTGTATCAGTGTTGTTTGGTAAGAGTAATACCAAGATTTTATAGGGTTGGGGAGGAGAATTTGTGACTCCTGAAACGTCTATTAGTTCCGTCTTAAGTTTATAGAGGGCGCCATGAGTTTTACGTGGGAATTTCTACTCAGTTTTCAGTCTAAAATTAAATTAAACTAGCTTGTATTTAATTATTATTTAGTTTACCTTAGTTGTAATTTAGTTGATTTTAAACTTGGGCTGAAAATGAGCGAAACCTATCCAGGTGGAACGCATGGTGCCCTCTGAAAACTCGGACGGAACTAATAAGAATGAATGTAACACTTTTCAATAGGGATCGACCAAACAGCATTTTACCGGATCCGGATCGGTTCTGGATAATTTGATGCTAGCACCAGATAGGATCCGGATCTAGGTTCCGGGCTAGTGCCGGATACTGGGTAATTCGCAAAAAAAAAAAATGATGAAATAAAGTTGTTTATATTTTCTCCTTGTAAGTTGCAGATGGTGTTAATTTTCGTTTTCTTTTACATTATTGAATGCCGGTAAGCGGCTACTACAGTGGCTAAAATCGGACATTGTACAATTTTTGTGAACACAAATCCCACCAAGTTGATGTAGAGTCTTCTTGGTGGTATTTGTGTTCACAAAAATTATACAATGTCTTTTACGTTACTTTCTTACATTAAACATTTGGAAGTCTTGCGTAATTAAGAGTACAGTATAAGTGCCTGTAGGCTACAGCACTCTATTGGTTTGACAATATTCTAAATTTTTAGAAACAATCAAACAATGCACTAATTAGGTTAATCGATAAAAAAAACATTTTTCTAATTTAAGGATTTCTTATCGATGCCTACTGCTTCATTTGAAAAATAATTTGCAGAAATTTGCAGCATTTGTGAAACCAGTATAGGATATGCATTTATTTTATTTTTAAGTTGTTTAATTTCTAAATAATACCAAATAAAATAATTTAAAAAGCTAAAATACAAAAAAAAAAGTATCAGTTAAAGGGGAATTCCAGTGGTTTATACTTAAGAAATAAGCCCCTAGGGAATCGTACAATGACACCAGGCATATAAAAAAACGGCAAACCTAGGTTTAGTATGCTACGGAATTCTCATTCGTAGCAGACAATTCCGTTTGACAGACATACAAACAAACCAAAAAATTAAGATTATCGAGATTCCCACTGCGGACAAACAATCGTACGATCTTAGTTATATAGATTTAGTTATATCCTGGGTTAAGAGACACACAGGCCAAACAAACACTATAATTAAGATTATCGAGATTCCCACTGCGGACAAACAATCTTACGATCTTAGGTATATAGATTTAGTTAGATCCTGGGTTAAGAGACATACAGGCCAAACAAACACTATAATTAAGATTATCGAGATTCCCACTGCGGACATACAATCGTACGACCTTAGTTATATAGATTTAGTTAAATCCTGGGTTAAGAGACATACAGGACAAACAAACACTATAATTAAGATTATAGAGATTCCCACTGCATACAGACAAACAAACAATTGAATTAGGAGTGGGAATCTCGGTGATCTGGCGACACAAAAACAAATAGTACGATCTTAGTTATATAGATTATAAACAATCAGTGGCGTGCACGGGATGGGGGGGGGGGGGGATACGTTATAGTCAGTTATGCGCTCTTAGCACGCACGCAGTCCTTAAAGGGTTAAGAAGCAAAGAAATAAAGGAAGTTGATTATTTGTGTGGGATCTGGTTTAAATTGTATGCCGGATCCGGATCTATCCGGACTCGGTCGATCCCTACAAACAACACCATCAAGATTCAGTTCATCACAGAAGACGAAAATGGGGAAAATATTGCAATAAAGATTGTTTGTGACAATAGAACCAACTAAAAGTCAGTTAAAGTGCTGCTTTCAGCTATGGATTCACATCAAACTGTCACGAGAATTGTGTATACAACAGAATAATGTGTACATTAACATTGTTACTGTATGCTGGAAAACGAAGTGCTTTCTTACGAATGTACTTATGTACTTAAGAAAAAGACTGATACAAATCACTGGGATCAATTATTTAATGTTAATAAATACAACTGTGATAGATAAACAAGGTATTTGTCTATTTGAACAAGCAAGCCTACATAATCCGTAAACCTCTCATGCTTCTAATTGCACTGACTAGACGAGGTGGTTTTCCTTCTGCTACGCTGGAATATTCATCAGACGAAGCCTTGAGAAGTGAGAGGAGAGACTGAAATGGATCAGTGGCTTTTAATCCCAAGTCGTCTAACACATTGCACAGGTAATCTGGAAAAATAACGTGATTGAAAGTTACACACACTCCTGAATCAACTCAAGTTAGCTGTAAAATTAAAGGTGGTGTACTTTGAAATATATACTATATTCTTGAAAGTGACAACGCAAATTTTCGATGAACCACTAAAAACACTGGATGTTTGTAACATTTTGTTGTGAAAACCTAACCTAACCATGTCTTCAGGGTAGTTTTTATTGAATAAAATAATGCTTACATTCAGTTATGCTTTCAGATAGTTTTACAAAGGCAATGTGTAGTAATACCCACACACAACTTTATATGGTTCTTACAGCCAGTGCTGCTGGCGGTTATACTGCATTGTTCTTCCCTCTGTTAAGGCTACGAAAAAAAAATTAGTTGTTTCTCAGGCCGTGCCTGGTGGTCAAATTTGCCCCTTGTCGATGCTTTTTATTTGCTAGTTCAAACTAAATTTATTACCGTTACAAGGAAAAGCGATTCAGTTAGCTGAAAATAAGTATCATTTATCCTAAATTAACAACTTTCAGCTCCGTAAAATTAAGTATTTTGCAAGTTTTTCCGTAAAATTAAAATGCAAGTGTTTTGAGTAAGACTTGAGTTACTTCCAATAAAATAAAAAATAAAATAAAAAACCTGGTGGCCTGGTTACTTTTTGAATGAAAATACCCGAGAAACAAACTTATTTCTTTTCACGGCCTAAGCCCAAGAAATTATAATGTAAGCTTAGGGTTTATTTTACAGTCGCTGTTTTGGCGAGGCACTCAACAGGAAGCCACCAATTGCCTAGTTTCTCTCGCTCGTTTGAAAATGGCAGCTGACATTGGTGAAGATTAATATACTCGTCAAAAAATAAATACCAGCGTACAAAGTTGGGGAAACATTTTATCTAATTTATTTTTAATATCGTTCACAGGTGCATGCTAATTCAATGTTCACTTCAGCTGTTTAGCTAATTTTCGACAAACAATAAGCCTCACAGTTCATAAAAATTGTGGGCCCAACACGTTTGTCTTCTTCAGGCTTCTTTTTTCTTGCTAGTTTTACTCTCACATTTGGCCGCAATTTTTGTGATCTGTGAAGCTTATTGTTTGTCGAAAATTAGCTCAACAACAGCTAAAGTGAACCATTAAATTAGCGTCTCACATTATTTAATGTAGCAAGCCACATGGCAACTATCATACTGATTTTTAATGCATTTGCCATCCCTCCCCACGCTAAATATACCTTTTACTTTTCACTTCCATCCGAAAATAATTCCCGTTAGTTCGGGCTAACTATCGTTTATGCAGGGTGATGCAAAAGTCTGGAGAAGTCTACTGCCATTCCAAATCTACTTAGTAGGATCGAAAACAAATCCTTTCGTTGAATCCAGTACTCCTGCGATACTTTCGTTAGGTATGGCGCCTTCTCTGCCGGACACCCTGAAGACATGCAGTGAAGCTAATAAGACTAACATGTCTGAAGCACATCAACTTCATCCCTAATGGTCCGATTTTCATTCTACTTTGGCATGTAATTCTCTACGACTTTCCAATTTACACCACTATTCTGCGATGTATAGGTCAAAAGTTAACATTGTGATGCCCTTGAAGGAACATTCCAGGGTCATTTACACTAGTGTTAGTACGTATATGTATATTTTGGTGATTCTCCTCCAAGTAGATCTGGAATGGCACTAGACTTCTCCCAACTTTTGCATCACACTGTATTTCATGCTCAGTGCTCAAAATCCTGAAAATTTATTTTTAAGAAGCGTCATTAGGACAAACGCAGCCCCGACCCAAGCCATTCTTCATCTTCATGCTTGGATACTTTGAAAGAGTACGAGACAAAGTAGCGAAGATGGTTTACGTGATGCGGGGATCATGCGGTGGACCCATGTGACCAGCTCCGTCATCCCTTGCGAACTTGGAACACCTCTTTATGCGGGCCTTTCACCATTTGCCATCTAAGGGTAGCGCTCGTCATCAACTCCGTCCTGAACTGCATCGGCAAGTCCGACTCAGCATCAGCAATGGCGAGTTCCAGTTGGTCCAAGCGTTTGACAACCTCTGTAAACGAGTTAGTTGCCTCTCTTTATCCTGGAACCTTTCTCCGATACAACTGAATCTGAATGGTAAACCTTTACGAACCCATTCACGTAGCCTCCCTCTTGCACCCGACTCAGAAAGAGTTCAATGCCCGGTTCGAGCATTAAGGACTACCTGGAATGAACGAAGATTCCGTGGCCCAAGCAACAACTGCAGGACAGAACAACCCCGTGGACACCCCTGTATCTTCAGGTTGAGAAAGACTGCATTTTACCATCAACCCGTACAGTTCCCCCTTGTAAAATCTCAGTTTGGATCTGTGAGGTCATACAATGTGCCTACAACATTGTTCCCACTTAGATCTTTCCCCGGCATGACTTTCACAAGCGTCGTACTGTACAAGAGGAAAATTTGTTGGCGCTATTCCGTCTGTACAGTCATTACACAATAACTACCCGTGCTTTGCCCCTATTCATGGATGGTGGAGCGTACTTGTATGACAATGCACAAAAGGCAAACCACCTAAATCCTATCTACGCTGCAAATGGAGTTGTTGATAACGAATCGGTACTGGAACCTGCTGTCTCCGCACTTAACCCTACTCCACACCTTGATAGTGTAAACTTCAATCGCTCGAGGGTTCTTGCCACTCTCGATCACCTACGCCCAAGTCATGCTGTCGGTCCCGATGGCTTCTCCTTTTTTAAGCAAATTAAACTGGAGGTTTACGGTGCTCTTACGTTCATTTTCAAATGATCATTTAACCAGGAGAGGATACCTACCATCTGGAAAACTGCAAACATTGTCCAATTTTTAAAAAGGACAGGCATCTTATCCACACAACTATCGGCCGATTGCACATACGTCTGTTGCGTCTAAATCATGGCACATATCGTTCGTGAGGATATGTTGGCTTACTTGGAAAAATTGAGACTTCTGCACCAGGACCAATTTGGCTTCTTGCCCAATCGCTCTGAAACCCTTCAGCTACTTTTGGCCCTGGACTATTGGACTTCCGCATTAGACCTAGGTGTTCCTACGGATGTCATCGATTTTGACTTCCAAAAGTCTTCGAGTTGGTTGTTCACTATAAACTGCACCACAAGTTGGCTTACATTGGCTTTTGTGGCACACTCAAGTGGCTCGCCGACTTCTTATCGGATCGTACCCAGCGGGTCATAATTGAACAAACACTGTCGACCGCACGAGTTGTCAGAGGGGTGCTTTAGGGATGTGTCCTGGGTCCTCTTTTGTTCGTCATTTTCCTGAATGACCTCACTAATAACGATACGACACCGAACAAGCCTAAACTTAAATTTTGTGAGGCCTCAAAAATCGCAAGTGAAGTAATTTCTGAAAAAAAACTGCTTTTCTTTCGACATAGATTAATTCTGTCGTTCAGTGGTCCGAGTGCTGGCAACTTCCTCTTGCAGGAGCGAAATGTTGTGCCCTACACAGTGGTAGACAGAATCTGTAGCATACATACTTTTTTGGAACTCAGCGAAATTTGTGCGATCTTGATATTCTAATAAATCACGATTTAAAGTCATCTTTGCATTGTGGGATCATTGTTAAATCTGCATACCGCAGACTCGCCATCACTAGACGATGTTTTATTTCCTCTAACCGACATATCCTGTTTTGGGCATTTAAAGTTTTTGTCCGTCAACTATTGGAATATGCAAGTCCGGTCTGGTCGACCCATCGTCTACAGAACATTGATAGGCTGGAATCTGTACAGCGTTCTTTTACTGTGTTTGTTTGTGGGCTATGCAAACTATCTCATGGGAATCGTCTTAGGGTACTTGGCTTGGAATCACTTGAGCTCAGGCGCCTAAGGTGGACATAATCATCACATACAAGATCCTTCATGGAACAGTTCCTTTGAATCCTCCTTTTTTTTTTTATACGAGTCCGGTAAACTTTACCCGGTGCCATTCTTTCAAATTGTGTAGCTCTAGGTGTAACCTGGATTGTCGTAAGTACTTTTTTGCCAACAGGTGGATGCACCATGGAACATCCTACCCGAGGCTGTTGTCTCTGCAACTTCGGTAGGTGTTTTTTAGAGGTTTGCTTAACCGCATTGACTTGTCTACCTTTCTTAAGCGTCCGTATTTGTGATGCTGCCTTTTTATGTCTCTAAACAAGATGGAAAGCCAATGGGCTCGAGATTGGTTAAATAAATACGGATGCAAACCTATTTAATTGCCTTTCGGAATTGTCTGACTGCCTGAGCGGGGAATCAAACCCACGACATATGAAATCAAAGACCGAGGTCTTTGATAATAAAGGTCGTGGGTTCGATTCCCCGCTGAGGCAGTCTGACATACAAGTCCAAAAGGCAGCGTAAATATGTTTGCATCCGTATTTATTTTTTTTTGTCTCCGCAGGAACGGTGTTAGTGGTTTCTCACGAGACCATTCCGTCTTCCTTGCTCCTCTTCTGGGGTGGAACATTTTATTAGTATTATTATTATTAAGTGTTTGGCATGATGTGAAAACGGTAACGCATAAAGTTGTTCACTGCAAACTGCGCCACAAGTTGGCTTTTGTGGCACACTCCTCTAGTGGCTCGCCGACTTCTTATAGGATCGTACCCAGCGGGTCATAATTGAACAAACACTGTCGACTGGACGAGTTGTTGTCAGTGGGGTGCGTTAGGGATGTGTCCTTGGGTCCTCTTTTGTTCATTATTTTCCTGAATGACCTCACTAATAACGATACGACACCGGACAAGCCTAAACTTAAATTTTGTGAGGACTTAAATAGCAAGTGAAGTAATTTCTGAAGAAGACTGCTTTTCTTTTGACACAGATTAACTCTGCCGTTTTCTTAATTTTCCTGGTGGCCATGACCACCCGGCAGAGTGAATTGGCAGATTTCGCGAGAGAGGATGGACATGTCCACTTCGCTTAAAAAATATTAGTCCACCGTACTAACAAATCACACTTCTTTTAACAAAAATATACACGCAATATTTTATTTAAATAGAGAAAACAATGGGTCATTAGCAAACCCTCGCGTTCCATCAATAATCGAGAAAAGTTTAAATAAACTCCCATCGTAGCATCCGAGGACCGTATCAGGTGAAAGCCAGTGTGCGGACGTATAGTTAAAAAAAAATACCATGTCATTATGCGGCCACACACTTGGGGGGGGGGGGCGGGCGTTAAAAACGAGGAAGTAAAAAAGCTCATCCAAGTTTAATGTTATTATTTTTTTTTACCATTCTTGTTTCGAGTTTAAGATTGGAATGTATTCTTTTGTCGTAGGGGTGGATGGGGGGATGGGGGTTAAAATTTCGGTGGGGGCGTAAAGTTGGCAGTTTGCACCCAGTAACACAACGGGGGTCACCCGAACAGTGCTGTCCAATGCCTCCAAACAAGTTTTCCAAAGCTGTTTTTTCTCGCTCTTTGTCGCTGCCCAAATACTCAATAAATAAAAGAAGCTGTACATTGCCTAGTCTATGGGCTATGACTTACCGATATCTGTCGATAGCTGTTTGGCAGCTTGAGAATTAAGCTCATTTATTTTTAAAACAGTTTCCAAATATATGTGCATTGTGCCCTGAGCGATACAGCCCAATACATAATCTGCTAGTTGTTCAGACTGATCCAGATCTGAAAAACGATGATTACTTCAGTCAATTTGGGATTGTAAAGAAGAAGAAATGAAATATGGCACAAAACACACATACCTTGCTCATGAGCATAGGGCAATCGCGTCCTTGCAAGAACAGCTTTTAAAGCCGGATTGTCTTGAAGGACAAAAGGTTCTATGTGTTGTGGCAGGGTCATCAAAAATTGGCCAATCTGGGGGCAAAAAAAGCTGTGTGAGATGTGATCTGCAACCAGTACCTACAGTAGTTATGGACCGTCAGTGCTACTTGCCTACTATGCCTCACCTGTGTGATGTATTCCAGCGGTGACATACTGTATGTAGGTAGGTCAGGTGTAAGAATGGCAGAAGTAGTACCCTGTTTCCAAATCTGCAAAAGAAATGTCATAATTTAGAACTACTGTGCCAACGTAATAATATGATTGATGTTATTAAATGCTGGAACTCCAGCACTATTCGAGAAAAAATAACAGACGCAGATTTAAATATGGGTGTTGTCCATTGGACATATACGGTTTTTGAGTTGGCTAAATACTTCCGAGTTGACTGCCTCCTCCAGGTAGGCTCCTACTTCCTGCTACTACAAAAGCAATGTTTACTTCGTCTGTAATTTGAAGGAGCAGAATAACAGTGTCTCCAACAAAATGAATTTTGGATACTACTTCACAGGCACTCAACATTCACCCAATGAAGTAAATATTTCTACCTTTTTCCACAAATTAAAAAAGTTCAAAGATGAAAATTTGAATGTTTGTAGCAGGGACCTTGGATTATATATCTTTGATAGGGTCAGCCCATTTAGTATTAGCTTTACTGTGAGAAACCGTGCGAGATTTTGGGAGATGCTTTGCCATACTTCAAACGTGTCTGATGTTTCTGCTCCCATTTCGCACCATTTTACCGATTCTTGCATCTCATTGGCTTTTGATTTTGCTGGTGAATTGACAGAAAATTGGACTAACAAACGTAAGCTGGACCGCTCCTATTGTTTAAATTGTTTTAAAGCGCATTAACCTTCCAGTACAATCGACAATGTGACTAAAAATCGCAACGTTTGTTATGAGACGGAGAGCACCGTCACATAGTAATCTTAAGTCTATAACTTACACTAACACTGATACATCTCTCCTCACTGCCTTACAAAAAGCCACAATTGCCTTCCAACGTCTCCTACTCACCACAGAGGCTGTGGGCCAATGCTTAATAAGTACAAGTACAAGCACCATCACAAGCAAGAAATCTTAAATTTTTGGTTTGGAAATAATGACGTCACCAACTCTCGTCGAGGGTAATCGGGTAGGAATTTGTCGTTTTGTTTTAATAATGTACATTGTTGCATTCAGTAAAAATTGTGAGCTTTGTAGTTAGGCTTAACTCACTCCCATGTGCCACGTGCAATAGGAAAACCATTCATTAGGCTAATCTAAATGGTTTGGTGTTTTTTGCGGTAGGAAAGGTAAGCTTTGTCGGAGATCATAAAAAATCTAATTCGTAGCACAATACAGCACAATTTCCAAATAAAAAAGATATTTATACCAATATCTTCTGCAAGTTTTCGACAGTCAATGATCTGGAAATTTAGGGGCTCAGACGACTGTCTTCATCAGGCCAAAACAGAAAAATCACATCACTGTGTCATGTTCGATTGCTTTTTATTTTGAAATTGTGCGTATACAGAAGATCTATGAAGAAGATTACCGAATTTCAAAGTAAGTGACACAACATTTTATAAAAAAATCTATTGAATTTAAAGCTGTCTCTGTGGAAATCCTTTTTTAATCACGATTCTTTCTGCGAGAACATGAGCCAACATCCGGTAGGACTTTGTAACGGTCAAAGTAACGCTTGATTTGCGCTTTGCCAATAGTGGTTTTGACCTTTGGAGCATCGTCGTTTTGTATTCCCCCTTTCATAAAGTAAAGCAAGATTCTGTAAGTTATAAATAAAATAAACACTTTGGGGGAATTCCGCAAGTTAGCCGTGTCTGCCCAAGCTATTAGCTTTATATTAGGGAACGGCGTCGGAATGTAAATGCTGAAACCAATCCGCTCCCGATACCGTGCTATCGATACCACCACTAGTATTGGCATTGGTCAGCCCTGTTCTTTTTTATATGTAAAATAAATAAACTAACCTTGAGATTTGGAACTGCTGCCAGATGGTCTTGAATTTGGTTAAAAACCAAATCAAACGTAGTCTTAACGACCGTGTCGCAGAGCTGCTGAATCATTTTTTTAACTTCCGGTAATAAGGAGGGATCATCATCTGCATTAGGTAACATAATTCAATTAGATAGATAAGAAAATGCACATCTCTATCTAACTCTTAACTTAAAAGTTAATGTTACGCCTTCACCTTGCTGCAACTTGATTATCAGTTGTTTTAGTTCAGCTTGGTCGACATCTTCCAATAAGATCATATCATGAGCCTGAAAGGGACTCGGATCTTGTGTTGAGTCGTTGGCAGCAAATGAATAATTGCCTTTTTTAATAAAAGCTAGTTGGCTGCACACCAAAGTGTGATCCAAAGATTCAAGTTGAAGTAGGAGTTCACCTGAAATAAAATAAAAAAAAAAAAAAAAAAAAAAAACACCATCAAAAAACACTGATCTAAAATGGAAAATTACCTGCAGTAACTTCACCTAGCAATACTTTAAATTCCAGTGGAAAATACTCCAATGTTTAGCCTCAAGATCAGTGATGTAGTATAAGAAGTTTACGCCTACCACTTTATAAATTACTAGTGGAAAGCCTGAACCAAGTTTAGGTCACAAATGCCCAGAAAACTGTTATGCAGCAATGCAAAATGAGATACCAATCCAAGCCTCTTCCTTTCCTAATCCCACAAATTCTATTAATTGGCCTGACAGAAATTGTATAAGACATTTTACTTTGTAAAAACTTCTCTGAAAAATGCATTCTTGTTGAATTCTGCAGCTGTATTTTCATATAATTTCCCTTGTATGTGGGCCATACAATTGTCAATGACTGATCATGTTAAAGGCATTGTTTGAAGCCCATTGTTTTCTAAAGTGATATGGCTACTTTTTTGTGAGTTTTGTAAGATCTCCTCTCAGCGAGTCTTACTACCGCATCCTCCCATCCACATTAGTGTTAAATAACGTGGCTCTCTTTTGAGGGTCTTGAATTACTGTGCAGCCTTCCTCCCTCTTCCACCTTCTATGCATTACAGTGTTATACCAAACTATAAGCCAGCAACAACGATCGTACATACAGCGATTGTTACTCAACAAACACAATTCAACTCTGCATCTACATATCTAGTCTATCTGTATCAGGCCCATACTGGCTTAATTCTTATGACCAGGCTCATAACAATTTGGCCCACCAAATCAAAAAAAATTGGCCCACCGAATTAGTTTTTCCATAAATTTACAGGCACCGCCACCCCACTCCCCTTTGCAGCATTCAGTTGAATTGGTCATTACAAGATTCAACACAAGGATTGCAATGAACAAATAAAAATAAAAAAGAGGAGGTGCTGGCCCACCGGGTGGTCTCACTCCAGCCCCCCTACCCAGTCCGGGCCTGGGTAGTCAATTGTAGTCAATTGTTATCGATTTGGAAGGCATGTTTGAAGCCCTTTATCATCATCTTTTGTGGCCATTGTTATGTTTTAACATTGATAGGCTGGTTTGCAACTGCTGCTGTTTTTACCCCGTACGTATGTATGTACATTTTCGTCTAACGAGAAGAAATCCCAGTTTCAAAGGGGGCAGATATTGTAAAGCAATGTCCAATATTAGGATCAATCCTCTGGAATGAAGGACAATGCTCTGGAACTAGCAAATTCACAATGAAAGACTTCAGGGATGAAGGTGACATGATGTTCACTGACTTGTCCGGTGTCATCAACTTTGTGCCAGTTCCAACAAAACTATGAAGCGATGCAATGAAGAATGTTATACTCCTCAAATGCTAACTTCGATGAAGCAACGCTTTTGTGGTATCCAAAACCTTCTCAAAGTTTAAATAGAACTTTCCAACTGTGGCGAAATGAGGAAGACTCGGGACTCCCACCTCAATACCACGGAAAGTGCCATCACTGTCATCTGCCGCCTACATACCCCGATTTCTCATTTGGGGCCATTGCAAATGGCCTCTATTGGTCCTCTATAAATTTCTTGCACACCACACTTGGCACACAAATAGCTCCATTGAAACTGAAGGCTGGTCAAATGCAACTGACCAATGAATGCATTGCATATGCCTAATGGCGCTGATGGCCAGCCACCATCTTCATATGCTACATGGACTCATAATGCTGGAGCAAAAAAATAAAAATACTAATATTGCAGTAAAGAGACAATTTAAACTAGTACATTTTTCCTGGTTGCAATGAACCTCTTGTCATAATGAACAAGCAAGGGGACAAAATAATTGTTGTTCATGGTTCTTACTACAAAAAATCTCCACACAGTAAATTGATGTCATAAATCCTTCAGAAGTAAAAGAAAGAAAAAAATACAAACTTGACCTATCTGCATTTTACAGATCGTCGAAGTTTTTTAATACGGTACGCCATGCAATCACAGTCTTTGTTTTCTGCCTGGTGATTTTGATTTTCATTTTATTGCTGGTTACCACTTATAAACACTTAAAATTGGAAATTAATTTCCGACATTGCCTTTTTAACGTACCTAAATACGCTGTGACACATTTTCGTAAGGCACAAACTTTTCGGGCCTGTGGTTCATCATAAATGTGGTTTTTAATATGTACGTGAATACATGCACATTACAGAAAAAAAGTATTCGTTTTACGGAACTGTTCCTTACAGGAAGGTTCATTGCGTAGATAGATTTTAAGTAGATGGATTTCCAGCATGTAATCAGAAGGTGGCCAGCATAATCTTTACAATTTGTTCGATGTCAGGAAAATTCATTATTCGGAGGTGCGTTATGCAGAGAGTCTACTGTACATGTTAGGAGATAGCAGAGAAGGGATGAGAAAATATAAGGCTGTACTGTACCAATACCATTTCTACCGATCTGATGCAGATACCCACCCGATACTGCATGATATCTGCTTTACCATTAGGGATGAGACATTGTGTTGCACACTTATTTCTGGAATCGTAGCAGTTTGAAAGCATGGAATACAAAGTTCTCGATGCCCATACCATAATTTCATGCGTATAACCCGCCTCCCAGATAACCCGCACCCCTAAAAAATAAAGCAGTTGTGTAAAAACATTCTCGTGTAACCTGCTACCCTGTATAACCCGCCGGTAATCGACAAGGTTTAACAACGTTTGAACGAACTCACTAGTGCGTACAGTAATGCCAGGCTGTTGGCCTTCCAACACATTATCTTGTTACTAGCAGAGTCGCTCGCTTCGCTCGCTCATTCCGCGTTGGCTCGCTCCCCATCCCCCCCATTTAATTTGCCGTTCGGTCGGTAGATGGCATCATATGTTCGCGCTGCTGGCCTGGAGAGTGGAGATGGCATCGTACGCAGCTGCTGCTCCCCCTTTGGCTGCTACCGATGGCTGCGTTGCGGAAGTTGTGTAATTATATATATAGATACAAGGTAAAATAAAAGCTATTTTGTCTTTATGTACTGTATACTACCAGTAGCTTTATACTGAATATCTTTTCGCACGTTTAACGGCTGGTACTGTAAATAAACAACAGTGCACAACCGTTCGTCGTGAAAAACGCCATTCCTAGCGCACACTGAAGCAGCTCGATTAGGCGCTCCAAGCGCTGTTCTGTTTGTGCAGGAACAGGAAATTGACCAGCGCTGAGTAAGCCATCCACACGATGTTCGAACGCACAACGAAATTGGCTGCTATTAATTACAAGTTGGCTTCAAATTTCGACATCAACAATTAAAACAACTGAACTATTTCAAGAGCTACAGTTTTCATGAATTATTACAAAAGATGTATGACAAAAAGTGGGTAAATAACTATTTTCAACTTGATTTTCACGTGATTTGTATCAGTGCATCATGAGTAGGTGAACATTTGGGCTTATTGATAAAAGGATCTTTTATGTTTTAGCATGCAAAAAAAACTCTTGTATAACCTGCACTCTCACATAACCCGCAGGTCCGATTTTTTAGAAAAAAAAGTACGCGTGAAATTACGGTATTGAGTTTGTTTAGGACGAGATTTCGTGTTGCACTTCCATTTTCGGAATCATGGTAGTGAGCAGGCAGGGAATACAAAAGTGTGATGTCTGTACAGAATTGCTAAGAAATATCGATTCAGATAATAAAAATCATTTTCTGTATATCAATACATAAAATGTCTGCAGATTTACCGATTAGGATATCTGTAAGGCCTTAGAAAAATTTGTCACTGTTGGTATTTACCACATGCTTGAATGATACTCAATCCGTGCTGAAATGTAGTCCAGTCTTCAGAAAGAGCCAATCGTTTTTGTTCTTCATTCTGTTCCTTCTTCAGATGATCTAAAACTTGTTGAAATCGACTAAAATAATTGCTGAAAAATACCTGAATACAAGAAAAGAAGCTTTTTAAGTTTTTACAAACCATTAATGAGTATAAAAATTAAAGGTTATTAACCGACACCTGAAAAATCAAAACTGACACACGCAGAAGACATTGTAGGAGCTATGTTCATACTTTGATTTCTGTAGCTGACAACTAAGCTTCCAAACATGGACAAATTTCAACTACCCTATACAGCGTAGTCTGACAGTATGAAAAATTATGAACAGTACTTACACCTAATGTCTTTGCCAATCCAAAATACATGCACCCATTTGTAAACTGTATACAACGGTCGTTAGCCTATAAAGGGAATGTAAACAAATATCACTAATTACCAAGCTTCCACAATGCTGTTACATACTTTCTTATTATTGATTGACACTTACCTGTCCCAATATCATAAACACCTTGCTAATCGACTCCCCCAAGAGGCGAACAGAATCGAGCAAATCATCGGAATGCTGTGCGACAGTACATGAAATTAAATTAATCATCATTGCGCCTACAGATTTGTATACGAGGTCGGTTATAACCTTTGCCTAGGGGTCCTAAGTGCAAACAAGCTCCACTTGGCTATTATAATTATATTTTCTTTAAATAATAATTTTTACACATTATTTGTGTTAATAATTTTTGTGCTGACTATTTGCCTTGCGGACAGCACAGTATCTTTCAAAATAAAAATATTATAACGTGACAAAAGGATTTGTGTCCATTTTCTATGTCGTTTAGACCCGCTGCAAGGTGTCACCTCAGTGTATCCTGAGAACATATCGTTCCTGATTCACTCAATTTACTGGACTCGGCTGATTCAGCAACAAGGATGTTACAATAATAATAATAGTAATAACATTTTTCCACCAGTAAAGAGGGAACACGCTGATGTCACACCTCACGGCAGAAACCAAATAGAATGGGATGCAAATTTTTTTTTGTCACAATCTTAATGCTACTGCCCTGAAAGATTGTATGCTGGTGAATACACAAATTATTGATGCAGAATATGTGTACAAATTATTAATTTTAAAAAAGTATAACGGCCGTGTGTGTTTATATGGGTTGCTTATACGCTGGACCCCTTAAAGGTTATGACGGACCACATACAAAAAAGAAAAAAACACATAGACTTTTATTTTTAGAATTGAAATTAGTTTCCGTGATGTACCCCATATTGACCTTCAAATTCAATTTACCGGTAAATACGTGAGTTAAATTTAACTGAATTTAAGTGTGATTTAATATTAACTTTGATTTGAACTCAAGAAAATGGGTTCAAATCAAAGTTAGCAACATTAAATCAAACTTAAAAACTTGTACCTCTAGATACAATGTATCTAACTCCATGGTTGAGCCCCTTAACTGTGACGTAATTCACATCAGCCTTGTGACAGACACTTAGCCCAATTGTGAAGATTAAACAAAAGGGACGTTGGTTGGGCTCATTGTTAGTACGAGGTAATTTCATTTTAAGTTTTTTTCTACTCAGTTTCCCAAGTTGGGGTGTGACGGACCCTAGACGTTCATAAGAGGGACCTCATTCTTTTCATGGTGTTGAATGGCTATGGATTCGAAGCAACGAAGATGACGTAGCCTGCTGAACTTGGAGGGTAGTTCTCTCGTCGCTTGTTTTTCGTGCTTTTCTTATGATAGGTGCCATTTTTGATTTTCCTGTGCTTCATGCCATCTTTGAGTGAGTTGATCACCAAACTCCTGACTGATAAGAAACTTAATGGCAGGGTTTGAGGGGCCTATGCTGCATACATAGGTGAAACGAGGAAGAGTGTGCATGAGAGGGTAAAACAACATATGGCTGATACGAGAAATAAAGTGGAGACAGACAGCATCGCATCGCACTACATGAGTACAGGTCACAAAATAGCATGGAAAGACACTACAACACTCTTAGTCTCAAACTATACGAATGATAGGCACCTGAGAGGTCTTGAATCACTGGCAACTCAGCACGAATTGAGAGAAAGGAGGCCCCTTATGAATTTACAAGGCCCCTCAAACCCTGCCATTAAGTTTCTTATCAGTCAGGAGTTGAGTGATCAACTCACTCAAAGATTGCATGAAGCACAGGAAAATCAAAAACGGCACGAATCACAAGAAAAGCACAAAAAACGAGCGACGAGAAAACTACCCTCCAAGTACAGCAGGCTGCGACGACCACCGGATTTGAATAGTGAACGCGAGGTGACTCTGTTTTGATGTGGCTGCGGCAGTTGTGTTAAATAGAACTCGCACGAGGAGAGCCTGATGATGACAGGAGGACTGAAACAGCACACCTAGTTTCGGTCAAATCTGCCCGTCGAAAATTTGCTTTTAGCATTTCACAATACTGAGAAGTATTTTGTAAACTTTTGGATTTGAGTGTCATCGAGGAAGTATTTTATTTATACGAACATCCAAAGTAAAATGCTGAGTTTTTTCATGAAAAGTGTTACTTACTGTTTCAATGTTACTTAAATGATCCAGTAAAATGGCTTCCTCATAACTTGGATATTTCTGAATGTATGGTTTGTATGCAACAAAAATGGACTGAGCAAGTGACGTGGTGGCCATACCATTTAGAAGTGCTGCAAATAAAAAAAATTCCATTTATGGGTGTGCAAGCAGAATAATTTTAATTCGAGTGAAACAGAAGAATCAAGTATCAAGCCAGAGCTAGGGTAGTTGGTGACATAGTTTGATAGTTTCCAAGTTTCTTTTTAATTTGTAAGCATACGGTAATCACAAGTAAGATGCTGCGTAAATGTGTAAAAAGGGTATTCCAGTTTTACAGACAAAAACGGTTTGAGTTAATGGCTTTTTAATTTGCACCCCTAGAGAGCTCTCATCGAAACGATGAATTTGATGTAGCTGGATGTCAAAAGTGGTCAAATACTGGCAAAGTTATCTCATTCGTACCATATTCGAGTTTTTCGAGTATGATTGCAAGGAACGAGCCGAGTTTGAATCCAAGTTACGTACTCGAATAGACATAGTATTGCACACCCCCATCTATTAAGCGAATACACAAACTGTTCTGATTTTAATACTAGTAACTTATTGGTATCGGATCGACTTGACGCATTTTCATCTGATACTTGCAACTGTACTAAATTATCCTTTTTTGTGTGGCGTAAATTACTTATGCTTAATTTTTTTATTCCCAAACGATTTTTTATATTTATAACAGAACACACTGCAGTAAGCTCTTTATAACGAACAATATAGTGTGCCACAAAATGGTTCTTTATACAGAGTTCTTAATACGAAAGGTTCCATTAGTGAACTGGGACTGAATCTTTTTCAAAATTTCTTACAACTACAATCAAAGTGTACCCATATTTTGGTTTACTTCAAGGACACTGTGTAAACTGTAGTTTTTACATAATTAACACATTTCTTAGTCGATACAATGTTTTGTATACTGGTTCCTTATCAGGACGGTTTTTAGCAAGTGAAATAGGGATGTGCGATTTTAATATTTTGGTCACGATTCAATTTTGATCGATTTTGTGCAAGAAAACCTCGATTTTGAACATTATTCGATTCCAAAAATCAATTATTTTCTTTTTCAATGTTGATCTACTTTGATTATCAATTTTTACATAGTATAAGGGTTGCCCTTTGAAAAGAATTTATAAATTTTCAGTAATTACATTCCTGGTAAACTAATGTTATACCAATACTCACAAAGTTGAAGATAAACATGAACAGTGTGTTCATTTACTACACAAAACTAAATTTTGTTATTAATGCAAAGAGTTCAGCAACGTTTCATTTTCGCACAGTTCTAAAGTGAAAAGACCTTCATAATACTGAAAAAGGGCTCTTTATATGGTGTTGTTCCTTACACAGAGGTTCTTTATATTTAGAAATGTTTTCACCAAATGAATTGGTATGTGACCAACCAAATAGTTAAAAATTGTTCCTTGTAGGAAGAAATTCTTTATATGGAGATTTGTTATATCGAGCGTCTACTATAAATAATTACTTCATGTCTGCAACCCTGGAAAGTTTACATCTGCCTAAGCAATTTGCATTGGTTCAATGTTATGTTTTCACGTGTTACGTATTGGTATCAGATCAATTTTACTGAAATCGATATTTAGTTTGCCAGTTTCGGTATAGGAACAGGGACGTACAAACTGTACTCGGGGAAATAATTGTGTTACAGTATCCCACAACTGTATATCACACACGGGCCATAAATTGGAAAATTGGAAAATTGGAAAATTGGAAAATAGCCTCCTTTAGAAGAGCGAAAATGAGCATACTATACTATACTTACCAGGTCCATAAGACTGAATAGAGACTTCTAAACTTCGAGAAAATCGTTCAGAAATCTATAAAAAAAAAAACATGCACATTTCCCAACTCTGATAGACAGGGCATAAACAAGTAAACGAAACAGAAAATAAATGTATACAGGTCACATCAACAGCTGACCTGTTTAAGTTCCATCAAAAATTGCATTGGCTGGGATTGCTGCTTGAGGGCTGCTTCTATACAAAACGGTAAGGATGGTTCTAAACTGGTGAGGCCGTCTGAAAACAACTGGCACAACAGAGTAACTGGTGAGATGTCCACAAACACTAGACTGCTCCATTTCATCTGAAATTAAAAGTTTATTACAGTATTATTTTACAATGGTTGGCATAACTTTGCCAAATTTCGATATTCAGTCATGTTTTCAAAACACACAAAATTAGTGCTTCAGATTTATTTAGCAAAACAATAGGAAGAAAGTCATAAAAACACAGCTCTTAAAATTAAGAAGTTTATTTGCTTAGCCTACTGAAACTGGACAAAACTAAGGCTGTGCCGGTTTCACTATTTCCAATACTGGTTCGATACCGGTGCCCGTTTACCCAGTCCCGATTCCAGTACTGGTGGTATTGGTCATTTGCCGATGCCGATACCAAGCTGGTGCCAATGCCGATGTCAAATGATAACTTAACTTAATAAAGAATACAGAACGTGTCGATTTGTCAGTAATTTAATGGTGTAACAAACGTTAACACTTTCACAAATGAATTGTTGGCTAACACTTTATAGCGCAACGAGATTAAAACCTAGCAGATTACTTATTTAAAAGTGGCTTAATTTTTAGTTGCGTTGGGAACAATATGCCACATTATTAATGTACGAAAATGCAGATTCTGGAAAAAACAAGCCGATGCTGGCACTTTTTTCGGTACTTGTTAAACAGGTGCCAGTCCGATACCAATACCAGTGGTACCTGCACAAACTAAGTCAAAACGTTTGGTAGATAGAGGACGTTAGCTTTTACCTAGTGAGGCCAGGTTTTTCACATTTAACAGAAAACCTCCAATGCTGGTATCATACCACATGCGGTACAAAAATACAACAGCACACGCAATAACAAACCTGACTATGCCAAGTAGATAAAAGCACATCGTAGTAATTGGTTAACCACTCTAGGAGAGTTTCATCTGGATCTACTTCCACAATGGTCTTCCACTGGTTGACTAGTTGTGCCTGTTCCCAAAAAAAAAAATAATTAAACTATTGCACACAAAGAAAACTACACTGGTAATTAATTTACTAGTCAGTAAACTACTGCTGGCTAATTTCATGAAAATTAAATACTCCATGAGGTGTTGCTAAAGGTTGAAATTTAGCAATTAGCTATACAGTAGTTTAAACCTGGTGATGCGCATTTTTCTGGTTCGGGGATTTATTAGGGGATACGGTGTAACCCCCTGCCTATGTTCAGTTGATTTTGCAGAAAAACCATGCCTCCTTTCTATTCCAGAATGCATAGCTCACAGAAAGACAGAAATTTTGATCCTCGAGCTGAATTTCTGTCGGTTCTGCGTTCTGTTAAGTAAAGTCACCATGGTGGACGATCTACGCTCAACTTTGCCACGCCGATATTTAATCGAAATCTAGTAAAATACGCGTAAATGTATGCTGCCATGACTATTAAGTATTAACACAGCAAAGACTTGTAAAAATTAGTTCAGCTAGGCGAAAATCCATTCCATGCGAAATACTGGGCAGATAAGCGATTGGATCGTGTCCATTTGTTATTCATGGGGAGGGAGAAGCAAGTTAGAAGACGCGCACTTTATTTGAAAAGAATCTGTACTGCTGTTCTGCGCTAACTTGGACAGGCACATGTTTATTCCGTTCTCTTCGCTCTATTCAGTTTTATGTGTTATTGTAGACGAAGGGTAACTACAGTCGCCAATAAGTCTCAATACAATTTTACTATTAACATTCAAAAATATGCTTGTACTCATAAACAGCAAATATAGTTCCGTAATTGCAAATTTTCGCTGGGCTGCTGACGACTTTGGTGTAAAACAAGTCCGCCTATCTTCATCCAGAAACAACCATTATTTCTATCTACAAATCTCACATAATACCAATGGTTTTTTCCCCCATTTGAAGCCACCAATTAATACTTCACACATAAAAGAAAAACTTAAAAACGGCACAGCAATAAAGTGTAAGGGTTTTAAAAACGTCTAGATTCATACTCTGGAACGTAGCAGACAACATTACTTATGTACGGAGGAAAATACGCAATATTCCAGACAGGCAAGAACGAAGTTAGTGCGTTGAAGTTGACATTAGATACCATGATTTCGAATGGCACTAATGTTTTGGACATATTACATCTACCCATACCTTATGACATTTGTGGTAGTATTTCTGAAGTTCTGGTAATCGACGAATGTTGCTAAAGATTTGAACGTACATCAGAGCTGCATCTATAATATACATCAAACAAGCAAACAATAGTTTTTATGATGTACATGATTTTTAAGATACCATTTTATTTTATTAGTATCTTCTCCATTGCTTCTATTCTCAACTCCTACCTGTTGATTGTGTGTTAAACGCAATAACTAACTGCGGGCTCAAAATAGCTTCCAAGCGGTTTTTCAAGTTCTCGAGATGCTGAACTCGTTCATTGTAATCAGGAACATCAACTAATATTTCCTGAAAAGAACGTAAACAGGAAAAGTGAAACTTTTTTTAAATGATGTTCGATGCTGATGTTGAAAACTGTGCTTCATACACTTCCTACATACCAAACTCTGTTGCATGCCCATCAGTTTGCTAGCAATCTGAAAAATACAAGCAACTTACATCAAAAATTTAATTAAACACAACAAATTTGAATAAAGATAATGTTGTTTACACTTACAGCATGTATATCTCCACTCTGAAAGACTTCTTCCACATTTGCTGAAAGCGTCGTCCAATTGTCTGCTTCCTGTGAAGGTATAATTTTAAATTTGAATCAAACCCTCATTAAATAAATCTTGATAGGCCTAAGATAAAAAAAAAACGTCACCTGCAAAGCCTTGCTAGCAGATTGCATTCGTGATTTCACTGTATCAATTTTCAGAAGATGTTGCATTGACTGAGCCGTGTTTCGTTCCACCTGACGTAAAACACAAAACAAATAGACTTAAATTTGTATTATGATATAATTATAGGATCAAGTTTGCTGGTACCATATCATAAAGATTGTGGGATGGTATGTCCAAGCCCCAGCACTGTCACCACTCTTTAGCTCCCTTATTCAAGGAAGGTATGCCAAACTGCTACTTGCCAAGTGCTGTAAAACTTTCATGATGCATCCTAGTGTGTTGTTAACATTAAATTTTATCCTAACAATGAAGTTTGTTAACAATGCTCTTTACTCCTCAGATGGTAGCCCTATGCTAAACTTTACGTCCACGTTTCCCAAACGGGGGAGGGGGGGGAGCAACTTCAGGGGTGGCACGAGACGATGCCAGATCGGTGGTGCACTTTTTTTAACGATGCATCGCAAAGTTCTCGCGAATGACAGACCTATACCTGCTATCAACCATTTTTTTTTTTTAATTACAGTATTGTAAATATTTTCAAAACTTACCACTATCATTCATTTTGTTTTTAAAAAAAATTACACAGCAATGCAGTGTCGCATTGGGCCACTCAGGAACATTGGGATAAATGGCAGCCTCCTCAGAAGAACTTAAAAAAAAGTTGCAGAGAAACGTTTCTAATTCACTCCTATTTCTTAAAAATAAGGTAGCTGCCCCCAATGCATGAGGCCTTTGCTAAAACAAAAAACAATATTTTTGAAAAATTTGAAAGGGATTCTTATGAAAATTGCATACCTAAGTTACAGGAAAATGTTTCAAATTCAAATTTCTTGAAAACATGGTAGCTGGCCGGAGAAGCTTACCAGTACTACCCCCAGCCCCCTTTACGAGGGCCGACCCCCCCTAGGCCCAACCCCCCCCCCCCTCGTTTTAGCCGATTCCTGCTGATTCAACTCGGCTCTAACAGTCAGCATTATTGAAGCAATAATACCTGCTCGACCTCTTGCTGATTGTTCCAGGGTACAGCTGATTAACCGGCATTATTGAAGCTTGCTTTGTTTAATCATGATCCCAATCAGCTCATTAAGAAAAATAGAGATTCTGTGCCTGCTCTATCGCACTCTCTCCCTCTCTCTTATGTCTTCTCCTCTTAAGCAACAGTTCCAGTCCAGTGCCCTTGTACTGTAATTAAGCCACTATTTTGTTTTGGCCCTTAGGCATCGTTACTTTTTCCTTTTAATTTACACTCGTCAACTGAGATTTTACAGATATGGAACCTCTGAGTTCAAGGAGCCGAAGTGCCATACATCATGCACGTCATTGCGCCAAAAGATGTAGTCACGTATTAAGATGAAGTGGAGGAACTTCTTACCCTAAGAACTGGAATTCGGACTAAATCTAACTTATGAATCCTGACTCGATCATGGAGAAGTTATTAGAGGACAGGTGCATAAACATAAAGGAGGCCAAAGAGACGACTGTACCCTTCAACATATTATTGCCGACCCATGTTAATAAAACCAGTGTGGAACTCCGCCATTCGTTCATTGAGTGACGACACGAAGCATGCTGATACTGCTAAAAATTGAGTATCCCCAAAGGCCTCAGCAGTGTGTGGAATTTCTCTACGGGTAATTTTCCGCCAACATCATTGCAAGTCCTGTAGAGGCCTGTGGTTTCTTAATCATGCTCTACTACCCATCGAGTCTCATGGGTTGAGAGAGCCAGCAGTCTCACATTTAAATGAAACCATCATCCCGGAGGCTGCCCTTCACAGGTCTAATGGGGCACCAGGTGACCGGCCCTACCTTAGAAATCAAGAGGAAATAAACAAGCAAGTCACACTTCCCGACAAAGATTGCATCCATGCTCAAGCTCACCAAAGTACAATCACTTACGAAGATCTAAGCTTGTGTTATCATTAAATTGAATTGTAATTGCTTATGTTTATGTTGTGAACTGACCTTCGCTATGTCTTCTTTTACTATCCGCATCTGTTCTTGAAGCATGGCTGCCTCTTGCGATACAGCTTCAGCATCCCGTACCACTCTATAAAATATACAAAGGCGACATCCATAAAATAAACGAGCTTGTTCACTGCTTGCTGATTCAAAAACGAACTCGTAATGTGCTAACCTCGGTAAACTTTGCAAAACTTGCTGGCTTGTTTCCTCTAGTGAATTGTTCACCTCCTATAAATGTAATTACGGTCATGTAAGGAAATAGTAACAAACATCACTGCACATACTGTACCCATATAAAATATGACAGAATATGTTGAATACGTACTTGAATAAATAGTTGTAATTTCATAACCAAAGATGATGCAAAGGCCTGAAAACCAGATACCATTACAAACAAAAAAATGCATCCAAAGTAACATGAATAACGATATACAACATTCTACTAACATGCCAATAACTTACATCTTTGTTGCCCGATGCCTCGGAACTTTTGAAGGCATTGTTGATCCACGACTTTGCGTCAAAATGTTCGTCTGAAAATGCGGCTAAATCCTAAAACGAACAACAAGACTGAAGTGAAACCAATAACAAGATTGTCATTGGCATTTCAACTTTTCAGAGAAAATTAAAACCCTAGTTTTTTAAGGCTCCCTGGTAAGTCTACCAGGAGTTCACAAGTTGGTGAAGCCAACTGAGGAGGCCCGAATCTGTGTGGGTGGCGGGGTGATGGGGAGGAGGGGCATTTCAATGATGGGATTAAAAAGTTTGTGCACCCTGACCGCCAGGTTGGATGACGAGTGGAGCCTACTTGGCAAACAGACTATATAGAATAGTGGTTGGAGCAGCCATCACGGTTGATTTAAATTTTTGTGTACCAGCATATGACGTTTTTGATTGTCCTTTAATGTTGTAGGCATGCAAGTCTGTTAATCTTGTCAACTGTTATTGGCAGATGTTGATACTGAAAGCAGTAACTGTACGGCAACTGAGCTGAGACCCTTACAGGGCGATCTTCCAGCAGCCTGTGTAGCTAAACTGCCCCTCATTCGGTTTAAACTTTGACAAGTCTAAACGAGCCTCTCATAGACAAAATGTTTGCTTAGGACGTGAATTCAGTGTGGCCAAATACTTTTCTGTTTTGTTTTCTAGTAATGAGGGTAAACAAGTGACCGTTGCCAATTGATAATTCCATCTCAGAGAATGACATCCTCCCAGACACCTGATAATCCTAGACGGTAGGCCAACTGGTAGAATGGACTACGAGTTTCTAATATTGTTGTCAGTTAGATTAGGTTATGTTAGTTGTTATAGCTTTAATTTCACCAGGCAGAATCCGCCTGCGAGTTTCATTACGGAAACGCACAGGGGCCGGCATGGAGAACAACATACCAACAAGAGAACAGAAAAGTCATTTCCTGAGCATTACGTTTTTATGTTTTTTTTTTTAGAACCTAGAGGTATTTATTTTGGAAGAGTCAGAGATGAAATCGTCTACAAAATCACCTAAAAAAGTATTACACATATGTATTTTGCACGAGCAGTAGTCTACATCGAAAGAAAACGCTTAACAGGATTAATAGATATCCGCACAGTTCTGGCTAAGACTTCATTATATATGAGGTATCTCTCGACATAATCTTGATGTCTTACCATGGTAAGTTTTAATTAATAATACTGCATGTCATCAACACTTTAACAGACGAATGTAAACACGTGTCATCGTTCTCAACAGCAGTAAACACACACTCGTAAACACAAATCACTGTATTCCAACCCATACGTGGAAGTTTGAAAAGTAACCGTAAAACGCTCTACAGATTGCGAAGTGTCGCTGCTATCGTTTTCAACACAAACGTTTACTGTCGACGTTATTTTCTGTAAAAATATGCTCCAGAATTAAATTTTCAAAAAAATGTATAGCAAAAAGAAAAGCTCTGTGAAATTAAATGTTAATTTACTAAAGAAACGCAAAGTTGTTATTTGGTAGCGAAGATTTCAGCAGCAGATGGCAGCACATTCGGTTGGCGTAGTGACATGATATCTACAATGTGCACCTTTCAATAGTTACATTGTCAGTACATGGCTGTGTCAGTAACATAACGAAATGAACCTAACTGACTTGTTTAGCATTTAAAATGATACACCATTTAATGCTTTGGAATATTTATACGAAAATTATTCAATTGCAACTGTTAAAACTTTTTTGTGTATAGGAGAATATACTAATTGCTTTTGCCTGGTTGAAGTGCACCTTGCAATCTGTTGTCAACAACAACACCGGCAGTCGCCATTTTGAAATTTGGCTTGAAACGTGTTGAGAGAAATTGAAATGGCGTCTCATGGACGAGGAACGGGATGGCCAAGGGGGAATCAGCAACAAAACCAGCGAATGGAAAGAGAAGCCAAATACATGATCAACTCATCGATAACGCTAAATAGGCCAATTAACCTGTAGGATATATTTCGTAACTATCAGTTGTGTTTAGTCTTAAGTTTTAACAATATCCTTTGCCGTTTGTTATTGCTCTTTGTTTTGAAATTCTGTTGATAGAACTTAGAAGGACGGTGTTGCACATTTACTTTATTAAGTTTAGATCACTGTATACCTTTTGAAAATAAGTTACTGGTGAAATTTCGAAAAGTTGTTAAGGCTAAGCTATTGTCACTTCACCGTGGTACCTTTGCTGATTCCTTTCCTGGGTAACTGCAGCGTTCCCTAGACCCTGAAATGTATTGGGAAAGCCACATTTGACTTTCATGTAGCTAGGCCTAGGCTAGGCTACACACATCTGTTTTAGGGGGCCACTCAAAATAATTTTTTTAAAGTTTGTAATACGATTTTTTGTCAAGTTTGTGGGGTGGGGGTACTCCTAATTAAAACATTTTTTTTTTAATTTCGAGGACTAGTTTTATGGGATTGGGAGGACTCTAAAGGTTACTTTAGGCTATTCAGTTCAGGTGGACAAATTTTCAATAAAAATGTGTTTTTTTTTGAAAAACCAACAAATTAGGGTAATCCAAGGTCGCTGATCATTTTCAATTTTCAAAATTTTCATTTTTTCAATTTTTTTTTCTTTTTTTTTTAAATTATGTGCCGCACTCTCTGTGGCTAAATAACCGTGGAAACCATAATGAAGTAGTCACAAATTCCTAATTGAAAGGCATTCAATTAGTTGCAGTTTCTGAGCCACAGCGAGCACGTGCAAGGCACGTAATTTGGAAAAAAATAAAGACCACCTTGTTTGTACTCGGTGGCTTTGAATGATCCAAATTTGCTGATTTAAAAAAAAAAATATTTCTTTGAAAATGTGTCCACCTAAACTGAAAAAGTAGGCTACCCTAAAAAGTTTCTCCCCACACAGTTTTTATCCCAGAATAATAGCTTACTGAGTGGTCCCCTGCTACGAGTGGCCCTATCGAACATTCATTGGGTGGGGTTACAACTAATTTGCATATTACTGTATTTTATGTAATTTTAAGGAAGAATCCTAAACTGCAATTTTTTGATATGTTAATGGCAGTTTGGTTTTGTGCTCGTTAAATTTTTGGTAGGTTATGCTTACTTGCCACTACATTGTATTTTCAAGCAGTACCGTAGTTTATAAGATCCAGTTAGGCCTAGATATAATTTGTGTGTGTGTATGGTGGAAAAAAATTAACTTTTTTCAACTGCTGTTGGGTGTTTTGAGATCTAGACTGCTGTCCTGCTTTTAGCTACTGCTACAAAAATAAAAATATAAAACACAGGCTTAATTATACTAGCCTATTTAAAAGGGCCGGATTCCAAGGAGCGAAACATTTAATCTGCGTACTATTCTTTCCTCCTTATTAATTCTGTCACTAATAAGGGAGTAAATAAATACAGATGCAACCGATTTCCATTACCTTCTTTTGGGGGGGGGGGGGGGTGCTGTGTCGTAAGGCCAAAAGAAATGAGTAAACCGGGTTCCGACTGGCGTCAACCATGGTTTATTTTCCACATAAGATAGGGAATTGTGTGGAGAAACTACGTATTCCCACGCCCCTAAACACAACCTTCGCACACCGTGGCTGGTTTTATAGGTCCTTGTGGAACTGCAGTATAATTGTGTAGCTGAATAGGAATACTAGTCAGGCTATGCGTCTTCAATTTTCATATGATTGAAAACGCATCCACTGAGCGTCCGGAGTGGAAATGGGATACTGTTGTAGGAACTGTGACTCGAGGAAGGTAGGCTATTCTTTTGCACAGATTTTCCTTAGTACCGTAAATCGTGGATTAAACGTCCATGGGCTTATGCAGTTAATTTGGCAAAAATAGGGGGTGGGCTTTAAATCAAGCATTGTCAATTTTCTAACCTTTCTGGACATCGATTACCGAAAATTCGAAGCTTTTGAACGATCTATGAAGACCAATTTTTACATCCTTTTAATTGCTGTGAAGAAGGGAGGAGGCTTAGGTGAGAGATGCCCAGGCCTTGTGCAGGTGCTAGGCGTTAAAGAAAGAGTCCACTATAACTACAGGGTGGGAGAAGAGGCCAGTAAACATAGCAAGCAGTACTATCTTTATTCACATCGTATAACTTTTAGGTAATTTTTCGTATAAAAACGACAATTTGAGGGATGGGCTTTAACTCCACTATTTCATGATTTTGAATTTTCAGCATTTTAGGGGGTGGGCTTTAGCTTCAACTGGGCTTTTAATACACTATTTACGGTAACCGCTGCGACATAGATAGACTACTCATTAAATGGTAAAATTAGAAATAATTTTGAATTTAATATTTTTACCAGTCAATATTTTTTTTTATAAGTGTAGCCTAATTAATATTGCATATTATTGGTTTCCTTGCAGAAGTGATTGATTGTGAATTGCTAAGTAGCGATGACACGGAATTTCTCATTTTAAAAATACACCCATCCGATTTGAATACTCCGCTTACACTGAATAGATCTTTAAGACCTGTAACTGGCAGTAACAGTGATAGTAACTTGACATTTTAATAAGCAGAATTACACGAAGAAACCAACCCTTCTTCTTTGGCAGTTACACTCAACACACTAAAAAAGCGTTCGTTCACATGTTGCAGACTTAGAGGCAACAATAATTTCAAACATCTATTGTTGCTTCTATGTATGCAACATGTGAACGAACGCTTTTCTAGTGTGTTTAGTGTTGCTTCCAAAGATGAATGGTTTGCTTCTCGAAAATTGAAGTGTAGTTGTGTTTTTTCTACCGTTTGGGGGTGCAAGCGTAAATCTCCTTATTAAAACTGAATACTGTAGTGTTGACTTTTTGAAATTGAGCGTCGTATTTTTGTACTTAACATTTGTAGTTTGTTTTGAGAGTGGGGATTGTAGTTTTTGTTTATGTCGTACTGTTTTCAGTAGGGATGTGCCGATGTACCGATACCGATTACTGTTAAAACGGATTGCCGATATTGACTGCCGATATAACATTAAATAATGACTATTTTGCAAAAAATGAAAGTGTGGTACAGTTTCTGCTGCCGATGTACAGCAAGAAAAACACTTGTATGTAATGTAACCTCATAAAAATATTAAAGAAAATTAAAAAAATTGTAGTACGAAGCTTTTTTCCCTGCAGCCATTTTCCCCAGACCTTACCCCACAAAAAAGTACATGCAGCGAAACATTTTCTGTACAATTGTAAAGATGTAAAAATCTAAATATGTGAAAATGTTGATATTAATTAATTAATCAACAGACGAGCACTTTATGATATATTAGTTCTAAAATACCAGCAAGCAGCAGTTTTTCTTATCTATTTGCAAGCCACGTTTGTTGAAAAATGTAAGTAAAATGGTTTTTTATATATAACTGCAGAACGAGTGGAGCTAATGACTTCTGGTTTGCACCATTGGAAAGCTGGCGAAAAAAAGGTTAAAATGGTGTATTTGAACGTCAAAATCGGCCAATATTTAGCAAAGTTATCGTCGTTTTCGTATATATCGAAAAAAAATGCGGCTTATATGTGATCCAATACGGTATATCGGAGGTGGACATCGGCGGTACCGATATATCAGAATTACCTCCGATAACTGGCAATACCGATATGAATCCGATAATCGGCACATCCCTAGTTTTCAGTTAAGGTGTAGGCTATGGGTCCTAATTTGCTTCTTTTCATTTTTATTTTGTACTTTCGGATGGTACTGTAATGTATGGTTTTCGTAGGCCTTTTACTTGTTATTGTGACCTATTTTTTGGCAAAAGTAATAGGCCTTTCTGATAACAATAATTATTAAATATTTCTATGTTTGTATACACTCCAATAGTAGCCTAGCTGAATTGTTACAGTACTTAATTTTTGTTTCGTAACTGTAGGTGAAATCGTGTAGCAATATAGCCTATTTACGTATAATTAACATAATTTTGAATGATAGGCTAACTCTTTGTAGCCTACTGATAATTTAGCTAGCTACAAGGTTAACATATTGGTATTTGTTGTTGTTACACATTTTTACATTTTTATTTGTATCTTTGCAAAACGTGTAGTTAAATCGTGGCCTTCAAATTGGCGTATGCCTACTCAAGTAACGTGTCATCATGATAAATGAAACATTAAATTTAGCCTAGTCTTAAGATGCACCATAGTGAATACAGCCTACTGCTACAAACTGTTGGTTATTTTTAGTTTCTTTTCATATATATTTTATGCATCATGTGTTGTATACATAAACGTTAAATATTTTTGTGCAATGTATTTTCATTTTGCTTGCCAACCTCTTGCAAATTGGCTGCATAAACGTGCAAAAAACATATAATAATCAACCGGAATTTTACCGACGTTGATTTTCTATAGGCCGGTGTGCATTTATTTGAATAATTTCGTTACTGTTGAATTTCTATGTAGGCCTATGTTTGGTCTTAATGTAATGTACGTAATTATTGTTTCCTTGCATGATTTCTGTAGGTTGTCAAACGTCGAGAGTAAAACTGTGTTCAGGATTTAACCCAGCTCTTGGCTGTTTGTAGTTGCGATATCAACCTAAAAGTTAACCACTGAGAAATAGTTCGAAGAACAGTCAAAAACTTGAAAATTGTTACAAAGCAGTTTTCAGATTTTTAGTTGATGTTTGAAGTATTGTTTGGTAGGATTAACATATCACAACCTCAGATGGTGAAAGCTTAGTGAAAATTTTGTTGGTGTAGGGATATAGCCTACCATTCTTAACATGGTAGATACACAGGGGCTTACGTCCCAAAATACATGTAGGCCGGAGGGGAAGGAAAAAAAACAAGGGGTAAGCTTTGGTCTGTAATCAAATTTTACGCTGCTAAGGTCTCACACCCACAATAGTCAATAATTATGCTTGATCTCGTTCATTGTTGACTTTTTTGTCAATGCCTATACATGTCATTTTTTCAAAGGACACAAAATGATTTGTCTCGAAAGACTGTCTTTACAAATAATGAAACTAAACATTTTCTATGGTGCGTTTTTTCCCCCATCTCTGGGAATGCAAGCGACAATATTTTAGTGAGTTTGTACTTCGACCACGCTGTTTCTTAGTTCTTTCAATTCTTCATAGTCCAATTTTTTAAGGCGCAATTCATTATGTTGATGTATAAGCAGACTCACCGTACCACAACGAAATATTTGAAACAATGAAAACACACATGGTGAACTGAGAGCAACCGCCATACTTTTCTGGAATTAAGACGATAGTTTCCAGTCAAATGCTCTCACGATGCTCTTTCATTGGCGCAACATTTGTGTGCAAATAAAGAATACAATGAACTTGAAAGGTGATAAGTAGAGCATTTGGCTAGAACACCTTCTGTCCCGAGAAGTATGGTGGCCGCTCTGTTGATTGGTTAGTGGGTTCATGCTTCAAGTTTTTGTTGTGGCACGATAAGTCAGTTTGTGTAAAAAAACAAAAATGGTGCCGTTAAAATCTGCTCTACGAAAAGTCGATAAAAGAAACTAATCGGAGTATAAACTCGCTAAAACATCATTGTTTGCATTCCTAGAAATGGATCTCCAACTGACTATGGGACAGCCGGTTTTGAAAGAAAAACACACAAGAAAAAATATTTTGATGTATTTTTAATAAAGGCAATCATCTGCAGTAGATGATTTTTTTATTTGCAAGATTGAAGTGTATACGTAGTTACGAATACGTCAACAATGAACGAGATTGGGGAGATACTGAATCTGTGGGTGCTAGACTTCAGCACCATAAAGTTTATTTTTGGACCCTTGTCTTCCCCTTGCTGTTTTTTTTGGTCGTCATCGGTCTATTGGTATTTTGGTAAAACCTTTCTGGGTAGATAGTTGACATACCATTTTCTATCACTGACTTCTGCTGAAAATGTTCTCTGCATGCAAAAAGGATAAAAAAAAAACTCGTTATTGTATTGTTGCAGTTGTTAATTCACCCCTCTGTTGTGTAGGTAATTAGTTTGATTTTACGTTTAAATTATGGGTTACCTGTTTGCGACTTTTGAGATATTCTTCAATGAAAGACCTCAGTACTGTAACTCAAAATCTTTCTAGTTTGATTTTCTTAGCTGGTAGTCAGCATATCAACCTGTTTACCAGCAGCGTGAAGGAATGTAAAATAGGGCCTTACTTTTTTTTATGATTTTTATAGCCTACTAACACAGCTGCAGTGTAGTCCGTATTGTATATCTGTATCTTACTATTTTAATCCTGTCCCACTGCAGCTTTAATATTATTCTTTTCAATTTTCAAACTCGTCAGTATATTAGCTACATTATGATTGAAACACTGTTTACGTTGAATGAATTGCAAGTTGGTTGCGGGCTGTAATGATTGGATTGCTTGTTTCTGGTATCAGTGTGATACAGCTCGTTGTAATTCAGTGCTTGATTAATTTAATAAAATTTAAACAAAATTGTCAGTTTGTTGGAAAGTGATTGGAAATCAGGTAGGGGCTAAACAGAGCAGGAAACCTTTGGCCTGCATGGATGAATACCGCCTTTAGCTTAAGTGTGTTCAAGCAGCTCTCTTATTTTCATTTCCAGTGGGACCTTATATAAGACAGTCTTTGCAATAGTATGTATGTACCATACTGGGAGTTAACTAACAGCAACTGCATTTAAGTCAAAAGTCTATAGCTAGTAACAGCGATTTTAATTTTCGTTATCAAAATAAATAGGCCTGTAGTGCAGTAAACAAGCAACAAAGTCAGGTAAGTCTCAGAAATAAATATCGGCCTTTCCTTAGTGGTGGCCATAAATGAAATGTTTGCATCCCATAGGCTGTACGCATAGGAGACTCGAGTACGTAATAAATAACTTTGTCTTTATCTTTCCTACTGTAGGCTATACCACGTAGTGTGATGTAGCATACACAATTTTAAAATGTCAAATGGCTGCTTCTGACTTTTGAGTTTCCATCAATTTTACTAAAACGTTTCATAACAAATGCTCAATCTCAAATTTTAAATATAAATAGGCTACCATCCCGTTTGCAAAATTTTGGATTGCTCTAAAGGGGGTGCAACCTTCATCAGACGTTTTTTAAAAAAATATTTCTTCGATTGACTGCATCTGTGCTGTGTACTGCTTCTCAACACTTGGCCGCGGACGTATCCCTCTGTACTTGCCAGTCACACTGCATGCCATTTATTCAAAAGATGTTTACATCCTCGTGCACTGAGAACTGGATATTCATTTTTTCCCCCCACCCGAGTGTGCCTAGTAGATGGCCAGTGATTCCAATCAGTTTAGGTGACGATCTCTTGTTGTTCAGTTTGAGACGAGCAAGGTGTGTGTGCCCTCCCACGCAATACGGTGCCACGTGTCCACTTGGTGCACTGCAACACCATTCTGTTCCTTTTTTGTCTTTTTTCTTTGTCTGGGGAGACTGGGAAGGGAGTGAAAAACAAAATTCTACAACATGTGGCAGAAACACAAGTTAAAAAAGGAAGATAACGTTGTCGCAGTGTGCCAAATGGACAAGGGGCACCACATCGCGTGGGAGTGAGCACACCTTGCTCGTCTCTAACTCAACAAGAGATCCAGCGCCAGCTACTCCTAATATACAGTTCTCGGTGCTTTAGGATGCAAACAAACACCTATTAAATAAGTGGGAGTGCACTGACTGACAACTACAGAGGGCTATGTCTGCGTCAAATTTTAAATGTCGATAAGCAGTTCTTCATGGATGTAGTAGGTAGAAGTAAACGTTGTCAAAGTTCGGATAAAGATTGCTCGAGGAGCCTAAACACCCCTTACGAGCATTCGAAAATTTGCAATTACCAGACGGTATTAAAATTTTGAGACTGAGCATTTGTTATGGAACGTTTTATTAACACTTACACGTTGTTAAAATTTTTATTTAGTTTCCCATCATTAGTATATTGTAACGAACCCCTAAGGGTCCGGTCATTATGTATGGGGATGGGGGGGGGGGGGGGATTGCAACACTTTAAAAGCGGAAGCGTGCAACAAGCTCGCCAATAGAGCTTTTCATAATGTTCAAAGTATTAAAGGTTTAACTCGCTCAACTGGTTTTGCACGTCTGCGAATTTTCGATCCTTTCCTCGTACCTTCTTCAGGCTTAATTAAAGTTATATACACTATTTGCACATATTCATGACGAATTTCTGGAGCACTACATCCTGTCCTCCTCCTTTGCTCGTAGTGGTTGGTGGTGGCCGTTCTGCGAGTTTGAATTTAATTGTTTTATGGCCCCTGTTGGGATTGGGCCGGCTTGGGTTTGCTTCAGTGCTGGGATGGGTTTTCGTTGTAGGTGGTGGGTAACGAGTGCATTTACGTTTCTGAAGGCACCTTTGGTGAGATTGCAGTGGGTTGGTTTTTGGAGATCTATGGCGATGGATTCTTGGGCTAGTCTGGGGTAGAGCTTCTTTTCATTAAAAAGGATTTCCGTGCTTTGGAAGTCGGGAAGGTGTCGACGAAATGTACTGCTAGCCCATCATGTAGGTCGAATTGTTGAACAGCTGATTTGTGCTCTGCATTTCGATCATGCGTTTAGTGTAGCCTACGTAGGTGGTGGGGCACTGTAGGCATGGAATGCGGTACACAACATTGGTTTGAAGGGTGGGGTGGATGGGTGGTGGTCTTGGTCGGAGTAGTGTTTTGATGTTGGGGTGTGTGGAAAACCTTGTGCGGATGTCGGCTTCCTCTAGGATGGGTTTGGAGATAGATTGTAGGTAAGGGATGGTGACTGTTTTAACTGGTAGTTTAGTATTTTCTTTTTCTTTAGAGTGTGCTCTAGAGGCGGGTGGGTAATGTACTGGGTAGTGGTTGAGCCTGAATTTTTCTTTTACTTGGGAGGTTGCAGAGTGGAGGGTGGTAGGGTCCATGGATCGGGTGTTGGCGCGTTTCATTTCATTGTTGTATAGCGCCTTTTTTAAGGATATCGATGGTGGGAGGAGAAATCGATGGTACGGTTAGTCTGGGTTGGCTTCGTGAAGGGTTGAAAACTGATGTCGTCGTTTCGTTCGAGAAATGGAAGTTGGTGATGTTCGTTTTCGAGCTCTACGGTGAATTGGATGTTGGGGTGAATGCTATTGAGGGTTTTTAGCACTTTTGGGATGGCATCAGCTTTAATGATGGTTAGGATGTCGTCGACAACAGTCACCATCCCTTACCTACAATCTATCTCCGAACGCATCCTAGAGGAATCCAACATCCGCACAAGGTTCTCCACACCCCCCAATATCAAAACACTACTCCGACCAAGACCACCACCCATCCATCCCACCCTTCCAACCAATGTTGTGTACCGCATTCCATGCCTACAGTGCCCCACCACCTACATAGGCCACACTAAACGCATGATCAAAACTCGAAATGCAGAGCACAAATCAGCTGTTCAACAATTCGACCTAAATGATGGGCTAGCAGTACATTTCGCCGACACAGGCCACCTTCCCGACTTCCAAAACACTGAAATCCTTTTTAAAGAAAAGAAAAGCTCTGCCCCAGACTAGCCCTAGAATCCATCGCCATAGATCTCCACTAATCTCACCAAAGGGGCCTTCAGAAACGTAAATGCACTCGTTCCCCACCACCTACAACGAAAACCCATCCCAGCACTGAAGTAAACCCTGGCCGGCCCAATCCCAACAGGGGCCATAAAACAAATTCAAACTCGCAGAACGGCCACCACCAACCACTACGAGCAAAGAAGGAGGACGGGATGTAGTGCTCCAGAAATTCGTTATGAATATGTGTAAATAGTGTATATAACTTTAATTAGGCTTGAAGAAGATCCAAGGAAAGGATCGAAAATTCGCCGACGTGCAAAACCAGTTGAGTGAGTTAAACCTTTAATACTTTGAACATTAAGATAACGAAACCTCGACGCAAAATGCTTATTTTCAATAGAGCTTTTACATCAAATGAAAGGATCTCGCAATCTGAACAGCTTGTATTTCAAATTTGTGCAGTGACAACTCGCTATCTAATAAAGTTAGGTTTGTAGTAGGGTAGTGGTTTAAGTGCATTATCGTACTTAAACTAACAAAACTTCGCATAAAAATGCCTTGTTTGCTTCTTTCTTTTGGGAAAAATGTGCGACTTAATGAAACTTTTTATTGTATATGCTATGGAAGGGACAATGCAAAACAGTAAATGAGCTTTGTGTATAAGGCACATTTACGCTTGAGAACTGTCTAGCTCAGCAATTGCATCTAAACCGAAAATGTTTTCCTTTTTTAAGTAATTTAAAATGTCAAGTACTAACATTTGACATGCTCAGTATCTGTTATGTTGATGCATACTTAATGGGGGTGGGATTCGGACAATGTTTTCGTCTACGTGCAGGGGGGGGGGGGGGGTATTAGTTGTTTTACAGCTAGTTGGAGGGGGTCTGCATTGTTTGGTTATGTAATAAAAAATAAACCATTCACCCCAGCGATACAAATGACCGGTCCCTAATATTAGCTCTAGACTTGTGATTAGGGGTGTGCGGTATTAATATTTTCGGTTCAATTCGATTTCGATCGGTTTTGGGGAAGAACACCTAGATTTCAATTATTGTTAGATTTCGAAATTCAATTTTTTTTTCTTTTTCAATTTTAAACTGTTTTGTTTTTTTCAGTCTCTATTTACAAGGGCTAGCATTTAAAAACATCTTGGTAAAAAAAAAACATTTTTTCCACCAGAAAAAGGAAAATACAGTTCAAGTTACTGTTAGTCCTTGAAATATTTGGGGAAAAACTTTTTTTCTTCAGAAATGTCTCTCCAAATGTATTAAACGATTTCTCCGCATTTGGAGCGACATTACTGAAGAATAACGTTTTTCTCCAAATATTTAACGGACTAACAGTAACTTGAACTGTATTTTCCGTTTTCTGGTGGAAAAAATGTTTGTTTTTTATGAAGATGTCTTTAAATTTCCAGTTACCGTCAATTACCGATTTTTCAAAGCCTTTAAAAAAATTACCAAGTTTCAGTAATTACATTCCTGTAAACTAATGTTACTCCAATACTTGCGAACTAAACTTTGAATTGTGTATTCATTTACCGATATAATGCAAAACTACATTTTGGTATAAACACAGTTAGAAAGCAAGTTCCCCCTTCCCCCTTTTGAATAGCACCATCCTAAGATTTTAGTTAGTCAAATTAACTTCATACATTGTGCAAGTTTGGCCAATTATTGTCCCTTAGTCGATTGTCCCTTACACTGAAGTCTAAAACGAAATCTTACTGTTGTAATTTTAGGGCAAAAGCTACACTATTTTAGCAGTGGTTAATATGGTACCTTACATAGTTGCCACATAAAACGAAGTCGTTACAAATTTTTTACCAAGTTAATGTTTTACTTGATTCTAATTTTTATGTTAAACTTTATTTAAGTCTATTTATTGAAAAAAATTTCACGAAAACTAAAATAATTCATCTCATTACCCCATGGGGATCTTGTTAATCGTTGGGAATCTTGTTACTCCACAATAATCGAATTTTTCGATTTTGATTTGAACGGATTCGATCCGGTTTCGACAACATAAAATCAAAATTTTGTAGAAAGTTTGGATTTTCTTACAGTTCTTCTTGTGATGTTGGAGTTTTATGCTCAGCTCCATAGTGGGATCAGTCCGACATGTGTCGTGGACAGTGGAAGGCTGTTGTGCACAAATTTCACCCAAATTTGCACAGTTTGGTCAATTTTAATCCATTTCAGCATTCCAGTATACCATTTTAATGGTCTCCGAGACCTTTCCAGAAAAAATCCCAATTAGTAGGCCAAAGCACTAAAACCTACAGACAGGTAACCACTTAATGAAACGTTGCCAGAAATTTCTGTTGCTGGGATGCTCGGTACTCTATACAATAGTAGTACAAAAAAAGAATGTTTTTTTCTTCTTTTTTAATCAACTGATAAAATCGATAAACTATAACTTTTCCCCAATTGGCAAATGGGGGCTAGAGTGGCTCAACGGCTAGCACTATCATCTCATAATCCAAAGGTCCTGTGTTCAATCCTAGCCTGGCCCACCCCTGTGCATTCGGGAATAGAACAGGTCCGGAGGTTCACTCATGCCCATGTCGATTGTGGCATGTAAAAGATACTAAAAAAAATCTTTTGAATCGATGTCAATATTAATTAAACTTTCTGCCATTCCCTTGAGGAAAAGTGTACGCAATTTACCAAAATGTCCCTTGATTGCCACTAAACGAAGGTGCACATTTTTGGTGGGCTGCTTATCTTGTTGAAAGGTCTTCCACCTTCAGGCACTTCGGGTGTTGAACTCCGTTAGACTTGGAGAAACGGAAAGTTTGTTTGAATTTGCCGCTCGTGTTCGGCCCTTTCCTTGTAGTTTCTGTGTTACCAAGTAAAATAAAAAACAATGAGCCTTTCGGCCTTTCGTATTTCGTCATTTTCACACACTTTCAAAACCAAGATGCTGTGTCTAATTTTATATAGACACCTGTCTATCTTCTTCAGGCACACTTAAGGCATTTTCTGTCCTTTGGTTACATCTCCTCGTTTACTGTTGAGAGTTTTTTTCTAACAACTCCAACAGTGAAAGGAGATTTAACCATGGGACAGAACACTCTTTTAGTGTGCCTGATGAAGTTAGATGGGTTTTGAAAGTGTGCAAAAATGGAAGGAGGTTTAACTGATAAAGATCCTAGGTATTTCGTAGCAAAATTGTCTCTCCATCCTGAGATAGCAGTTAAAAAGGACGTTAATTTGACAACGTTCCTTAAATTTTCTCATCAGTTTTACCTAGAGGATATGGGCAAAGGGATTCTGCTGCCTCTTGGAAAAAAAAAATTGTCTGGTCTGCATTGTCATTTCTGTTGTCCCCAGTGAACATACCGATTGGGGACAATTGGAGGCCACATGGCAAGGCACGGCCAGTATCCGTTGCCAGTAAGCCACCTGTTAAACTTCGGTGGCAGGACCGGCTCCGGTTTGAGTTGTAGCCAGCTTTGACCCGGCGCAGCCGCCCAACCGAGGAAACATGTGAGACCGTGCCCACGCCCTCCTTCGGGAAAGACGTGCGGTTGCCGGTTTGGCAGGCAGGGCACCTGGTTTCTGTACGCCTCTGGTGGCGGCCGGTGATTCAGGACCTACCGTTGGCTAAACTGAGCTCCTGCTGTGGACCTTGCGGTCTGCAGTTAGTAGTTCGATCAGACACCGCATCACCACCAAATGTCAGCAAGTTGGCAAAAGGGCATTTTGAGAAAAGCGCAGAGGTAATGCTTTCCTGCTCTCTCCCTGTGCTCGCCACTGCGAAGAACGTGTAGCAAAATATAAATTTTTATTGCCTACGAAAATATTAATTACCTGTAAATTTTAGTATTTTATTCTCAAATGCTTTTTCCCTCCAGAGATTTAAACCAATCATCAGCCAGCTCGCTAACCCCAAAGTGCTTAGGCGCATCATAATCAACTTTTATTCTCTGTAGCATATTCCATGCGGCCGTACTCTCTTCTTTTCTCTCTCACACTGTTTAAAGATAAGCGAAAGCCCTGCTCATCGTTCATCATGGCCAAAGAATATGGCTCCAAGCCGTGTTTACGTTTTGTACGCTTAGATTTCAAAATAAAGGATATTTACCGTTCCAATATCCTTGCAAATTTTCGACAGTCAGGTTTTCTGGAGTTGGAGGGGCTCAGAACGACTGTCTGAGACGAACGTTCACGACGAAGTAAGCGGTGATGTGGTAGCCTGATGAAGACAGTCGTTCTGAGCCCCTCCAACTCCAGAAAACCTGACTGTCGAAAATTTGCAAGGATATTGGAACGGTAAATGTCCTTTATTTTGAAATCTAAGCGTACAAAACGTAAACATGGACTCCAAGCTGCTGAGGTAGAGCTCCTCTCCGTCGGTTGGTCCTATCTCGCGTGCTTTCCGGATATTGCACCTTTCGTCATTCTTTTCTCGTTCATCCTGTGGGAATCTGCCTAGACAATCCTCCTCTCAAGTCTCGAAGGAAGATTGTGGCGTCAAACCGCCTAAGGACTGCTGCCACTCTTGTTTCTCCCGACGTCTGCTCACCGCACCTGTCTGTAATTCTGTCTTCAGGCCTTTACAAGTTTACTGTATTACTTCAAAGACACCTTCACTGCTGCTTCTTCCCATGGAATGCCACCCACATCTCTTGATGATACGTACGTTGGTCTTCGTGATGTTCTTTTCATGCAAACAAATTTATCGCAGGATCAGCTTCTTTCCGTCAATAATTTAGAACCTATCCACAGCAATCTGTTTCTTCAGTTCTATTCAAAAGCGTTTGCATCAGGAAATCACTGTTACAAAAGCTGAATACTTCAACTTTAAAGTTGCAGCTTAAACCCAACTGGGCAAGAAGGCATCTGTAGCCTGAATCTTCCAAGCCTTATAAACCTCCGTCCCCTGTGAATATTGAACCTCTAGATCTTACGGTTAGCTCCTGCTCCAAAACCGTTGCCTTGGCTTTGGCCACATCACCTCGCACCTTGTCGAAGTCACATGACCCGCTTTCTAAAACAGAAATCAACAAGATCATGGCAATCGGAAATCTGTTTCGACATGATCATGACAACCCTTCAAGGTGTCTGGACGTTTGGTTTGTTTCCGCCACTACTGAAGGCAGCTTTAATTATGTTAGGAGATCGGTCGACAGACATCACCCTTTGTACCCCGAAACGAAAGCACTCTTCTTCCCGCAACTCACAAGCGAAAGCGAAACACTTAGTGACACGCCCATCGATGAAATCGGAAATGGAAGCAAAATGAACTCCCGTTGTAAAAGACTATATGCATACGAAAGCGAAAGCTGTTACTGATAAAGCAACTGATGCGAAACCGAAAACGAACGCTTCTCCCGACCATACAAACAAACGCTGTCGCTCCCAAGATGGTAAGAAAAACTCTCCGAAGAAGCAAATTAAAGCAAGAATTCTTTGCTGATTTAGGAAACTATTTGAATCTTACTCCTCGAACTCATTATCTTTCGGACGATGCGTCCTGTCATGCTCACTTTAAAATTGCTTCTTATGCCCATGATAATGAGAAACCCTAGGGTATTCCCCTTTCGGAGCTTCTTAAATCTGTGGAAGTTGTAATCCCCAGCAGTTTTTTTATTTAAACCTTCTACAGATGATCACCCTGAGAAGAACTGGTCTAACCACTGGTATTGGATTTGAACTTCGTGATCGAATCCCAAGAAAACGTTCAGTTCTAGAACAATCGATGAGCCTTTTGACAAATCTTCTACGGAACGGTGGTGTTCTTAGAGGAAGAGAAGATCCTTTAGAATCTGACAAGGCACCTTCATCTGATGTGGCAAGGAAACCCAACGAAGAAAAGCCCAAGCCCCAATCTCTGCGATCTGACAAGTAGTCATACTTCTCCACGCAGACTACAAGAATGACTCTCCGAAAAACAAAAACCAACCCCCACGTGACGAATAACTCAAACCGATACTGCAATCAGCAGTCTTTCGTGGAAAATCGTCCGTTCGAGGAAGAGGCGGCAACAAGAATCTCAACTACACCCCTGAGCAAAGAAAACGTTACTCTTTCCCAGGCTTCCATGACAAATATAAACCAAGACAACGACCGGGAAGCCAGATGGCATCGCACACTGCCGGTAGGAGGTCTCCTGAAATATTACCTTCCCTTTTAGAGAACGATCACAAATGACTCCTGGCTTCTACCGACCATCAATCCCCTGTAGCAGTATCGTGTGTCCGATTCGTAGCGGACAGTTGAAGGCCGCCGTGGCCAAATTTCGGCCGTTTTGTCAATTTATGGCTGATTTTGACATTCCAATACACCATTTTAATCGTCTTGACAAGACCTTTCCATTGGTGGAATAGCCAGATAAATAGGATACAGCACTGAAAGGTTATTCAATAGAAACCATTAAACGTGTGGATAACGTATGATAACACGTGATTAGCTGCAGGCAATTTTTTTTCTGACTTCTGGTGTCACAGACAGTTGCAGAAAGTTTTGCTTCTGGGCATCAGTCAAGGCTTCAAACCATTATTCTCAAGCAAACCGGCGTTGATTTCTCCACCCCCTTGAAACGCTGCAGTTCCGCCCTCGGAAAATCTAATAACAGAATTCAACACCTCTTCAGAAAAGGTGCAATTGCAGAATGCAAAGACCCTTTGCGTCCGGGCTTCTACAGTTCAGTCTTTCCAAGACCACAAAACTAGCGAGGAGAAAGACTGATCTTCAACTTGAATCCACTAAATCGAAAAATGAAAACCTTATTCCCACCATTCAAACTCCTACCACAGATCTTGTGGAAATCGGGCATGTTCGTTCTCATACCCCCAAACTGGCCGTCCGCAGCAAAGGTTCTCTCTGCTCCTAACATTTTTCAAGGACTTTTCAAGGAGGCAGGTATTCTTTAAGAACTAGTCATCAGAATTGCGAGCAAAGCAACAGAGACTCCACCAACAGAATGTATGACAGTCACTGGAATGGTTTCATTGGTGTCACTTGCGAAAAATCTGTCCAATCAACCTTGCTTTACTAAATCTTCTGAGCTACTTGTCGGACCTTTTTGATTCAAGCTTAAAAGAACCTACCTTCTTAGTTCACGCTCCGCCTTAAACTCTGTCTTTAAAGCTGCAGGGGTAAAAAATCTAATACAAGACTAGAATTGAAAGACACATAACAAGAAGACTTTTCCCAGACTGGGACTCTTTTTGAGTTTTAAACGCCCTAATGAAACAATATTATGAACCAATGCTAAACTGCAACCTTCACCTGTTAACAAGGAAAACCATTTTCTTAACAACTCTGTCCTCAAGCTTAAGATGCAGTGAAGTACCAGCACTCTCGATGGATCTGGCGTATTTCTTCTTTGAATATTACAAGGCAGTGACTTCAAGAGCTTCGTTTAGAGCTAAAACCCAACAAACCCATGAAACCGATAATCACCCCCAGCTCTTTCTTCAATCACGAGTGATGAGCCCGAAGATTTCTCTGCCCACTTAGATATTTTAAGATTCTACTTGGAAAGGACTGAGAGCAAGGCGATCAGGAATGGCAGAACCAACTCTTTTCACCTTTCAAAAAGAACTTGGATGAAACCTCTGCCGCAATGATAATGGAACAAAACTGTCATTCTATTTACTTGTGAAGCATCAATTGCCATGACAATAAAATCTTCATCACAGAACATAAGCTAAGAGCCATTTCGACGTCCTGGGCCTTCCAAACCGGTATCCCCATTGGTGAAATTCTATAGTTTGTTTCACATTATGTTTGCAGGAAACTGACTTTACGACGCCACATTTTCTTCAATTAAGAGCGCAAAAAACATGTAATATCCCACTTGTTGACTCTACTATAGAGTCTACAAGTGTGATATCCATATGTTTTTGCACTCGTAGTGCAAGGAAACGTGTGTATCATGGAAACAAGCCGCATCATGAGGAACTCGTCAGTCTTCACGTCGCACTACTTCAGAGACATAACTACCCATGCAGACCAACTTCACAAGCTGGGTGTCATCACTGCCAGAAGTGTTGTCCAGCCCCCGAAGCAATAAGAGAAGAAGCAAAACAACGGCCATCAAATCAGGAAAGAGACCCTGAAATCTGTTTTTTTGATATTTATTTTAGTGCTGAAGTCTGATTTTTTGGGGGACTAGCTCCTAACTCCTGGGCACCAGATTGACGAGATCTACTATAAATGCTAAAATTTACGGGTAATGTTTATTTGCGTTATACAATAGAAAGAAGAATTGCCTTGCAATGGCTAATTCTGTTTCTAGTGCTAATAACGAAAATATACATCACCTGTACCCACCCTACGTCCCGTATTGAGAGCACTAAAAGTTGCTTTTATATTAGTATGGAGGGAAGTGCACATTCGCACTTTGGGGTTAGCAAGCTGGCTGGTAATTGGTTTAAATCTCTGGAATGAAAAAGCATTGAGAATAAAAGGCTAACATTTACAGGTAATGTATATTTTGTTATTAGCAATAGAAACAGAATTTAGCCATTGCAGCAGCAATTCTCTCTTTTTCAAAAAGGAAAATATACTGAACACTGGAGACAGTTTTGATTTGTTTCTACGGTAGTCTCTGAATTGTAGCTGCCACGCATACAAGTTGTGTGCTTAATGAGAAAGAAAAAAACATGGATATACAAACAATGTTTTCCCCCATGCAGTCTAGAAAAAAAAGATTTGTTGGTTACAACGTTTTTCCAGTCACGAGCTCAGTTCATTGCGATCCTCTTACTGCAGCCAGCTTACTAAGTCGCGAAATAATCTTTGGTAATTATAGTACACATTCGTTACTAAGCAGTAATAGATAAACTAAGAACCTGTCGGTCTCCGTTCGTGTAAAAATAAGTTAAATTGGTTTTAATACAGTTCATGCAATACGCAATGACGTTTAAGACACATGAACAGCCAGACGGACGAACACTTAGTCCTTGATAAACTAATGATCAGTGGCCAATTGGATATACGAGAATGGTTGACCATGTTTTGTCCATTCAAGGTCTCCTTACTTGATGTAAATGGAAGCTGTAGAAAACCCAGCGCCAGTGTAAAACAATATAATTTTTGTAGCACAACATGAAGTTTACAGCTATCAAAAGTTACCAAAAAAATCTGCACTGCCGTACATGGTGGCAAGCGAGCACAAAGCAACCAATTGTATGTAACCCCCCCCCCCTCCAAAAAAAAAAAAAAAAAAGAAAGAAAAATACCTTGGTGTTGCAGTGCTACAATTCCCATTAACACAGCTACAATTGTACAAGATTTCCTTCTGTTTCCTGCATTGACATTAGTATCGTTTTCTACAATTTCTAAATTTATATATTCTAGGGTGCATAATTCAGTAATTACATGACTAGATTCTTCCTTCTTTTTTTTTATTTATTTGAGCCTTGCAAACCACCAAAAATGCATAAAAACACCTAAAAAAAAACTTAATTAGTTTTTTTTTGCATTTTTCTTCTTTTTTTTCACCCTGGAATTAATTACATCTCTGTAATAATTAAGGCTGCACCAATACTGGATCGGATTGGTATCGGCAACTTGCGCTGAAGTACGATTACACTCCGTTGGAGATTAGGACATTCGGTTTGCGGCGTTTTGCTCAGGAAATTTTAGTGTCTTCCTAGCTATCATTTAACTGCTGATTACTAGGTATTTAAAATACAGTATTGGACTTTTGAAGAAAAATTCACCATTGATAAAACAACAAGTGTTGGCACCCTCTAGAACCGTAAAGGAACTTTACAAACTACCTGTCTGTTCTATTCGATATCATCTGACCCTTTACGGTTCTGGAGGGTGCTAACAAAAGAGTTTGGACTTAACAAAAATTTTGCTGTTGCGTTTTTTATAGATCCCCCTGTATTTCTTCATGGTAGCCAACCAAGTGCACACTTTGTTGTTTTTTAAGTAACTCGGAACCATAAATTTAGTGGCTCAGTGACTCTATACCCTCTGGGTATTAAAATTGAATGAGTCTGAGAAAGGTAGCACATCCTTCCCTTATTTTTATTTTGTCAACTGTTTTCCTGCGTATGTACTCTTCACACTAGCTGGCTGCATACAGCTAGTCGTACAAGGTAGTTTTACTTTGGTGCAATTATGGCTGACTTTTGTATTTGCTTCCTTTTGAAAAGCAACAAATAATAATAAAAAAAAAATCTAGCCAACAAACATTTGAATTTGCTTGAGGTGTACAATAGGGTGAGTCGGGGAATAACAAAGCAAAATTCCGAAATTAAGAAGTAGCTGGGGCCTTTCACATATTTCATGTCATCAGCGGCTTTCTTGTCATTGTTTCAGAGTTAAAATACCAACTACACAGATATGATATGGTAGTCCGGTTTTTAGGTAATTTTTTATAGGTAGCAAAAAAAAATTGTCAGAATGATAGTTGAAATTATTTAAAGAAACTTTTTTTGGGAAAAGTTCTCATCCCTGAGCAACATCCCTGAGAAAGAAGGACGGGATGTAGTGCTCCAAAAACTTCATAAAATATGTATAAATAGTGTAAATAACATTTTTAAAGGCCTGACAAAATTCCGAAGAAAGGAACGAAAATTCGCCGTCGTACCAATCCAGTTGAGCGAGTTGAACCTTTAATCAATTTTTGGACGTTATGAAACCTCAACGTAAAATCCCCATTTTTAAACAAAATTTGCTTATTTGCTGCCGCCAAAGTTAAGCTACAATAGTTTATCAATATGCCGGGGACCCAGAAATTCGCACACACACACACACTCAAAAAAAA
>JAHWFP010095774.1:109674-126543 GCA_023313725.1 Lithobius niger
TCCTGCTCGTTTTAGAAAGTTCACACCAAGTATTCAGCATAATTTTTAAACCAAATGTGTTGAAGCTGTGATTCAATAAAGTTAAAAGGTGAAGAGAGAGAGCTAGAAAGATAAACGCAAGTGTCGCGCATGTGCTGATCGGACGTTATCTTTGTTGTCAGGTGGCACTGCCGACAAAACGTGTCTCCAGTGTTGTCTCCATGAAGGAGGTTGTGCGCTGTTATCGCAAAACTGGCTTGTTTCGCTGACGTTGGTAAGGCATTCAACAGGGTCTCGCATGACGCCTTCGTGCAAGCCCTAAGGAGTCGCAGAGTTCCAACTTACCTGGTTAACATTGGACGGGACTGTTACGATCTGCAATCACTGGCTATTCGTTGGGGTAACTACTTGTCCCCCTCCTTTGTGTCAAAGTGTGGTGTCAGGGAGGGCAGCCCTCTCTCTCCGTTTCTTTTCTGCCTTGTGTTGGATGAAGCTGTCAAAGAGCTAGGCGGCTTGCCTACCAGCTGTTGGGTCAACGGAACTGCGCCGAATATTATTGCGTACGCTGATGATATTGTACTCTTGGCACCCAATAAGCGTGCTCTTCAGTTCCTTCTGGACAGGCTGTGCTTCAGGGCGGAGACGAAAGGCCTGTCATTTAACGTCCTAAAATCGGTCGGAGTTATTTTTGGGGGTGACTGTAAGATTGTTGAACCTCTACATCTGAATGGAACAAAATTGACTTGGGTCACGTCGGTAACATATCTGGGTGTAGAACTGAGTAGAGATCGGTCGGATGATTTACATGTGCGAAAAGTCTGGTCAGAGGTGTGCAAGAAGAGCAATGCCACCGTGCACACCTTTGCCTCCTCTCCTGAGGAGGTGAAAGTGCATCTGCCGAGGACTAGAGCTATGGCGCTGTCCGGTCTTGCAACCTGCTGCAGCTATTCTAGGGCGACAATGGACGAACTGTCATTGGTATATCATGGGGCCATAAAACGGGCTCAACTGTTGTCTGAATGTACTCACAACCATCAAGCTTGCAGAGACGGGAACCTCCTCATTCTAGAACTTGCCATGCTCTTACACCAGGCTATGCTGTGGAGTAATGCACTGAACTCTAACAATGCCCTGATTGTTTCTTGCAGGGGGGGGGGGGGGGCATGATGGGGGACAAGGTCTTGGTGCAGTTGTTGCAGAGGGGTTAATTCAGCTGGGACGGTGGTGCGAGATCCGTACCCCCCATGACTTACGGCTGTTGAGGCAAAGGGCCCATAACCATGTACAGGGCATCGCGGTGTTGCAGGCAATTAGCGACTTGGAGCGAGGTCCACCTTGAGTGTATTGCTTTTGTTTTGTTAATTTGTTGTGGTTTATTTTTGTCTCTCCCAAACCCCGTATGTACCTCGTTGTACGGAATAGAATAAATAAAGGAGACAATTATGAAAAAGTTTAATTATGTAGGCATTCGGGGATAAACAGATTTACCCGATCGGGCTAGGGAATGGTAAAGCCCATCTACAAAAAAAGTCCGCAAACCTTAGGTAACTACCAAAATGGCTGGCTCCATGTTTTTCGTCCCAACTCTGAAATTGTAACCGATACTTTCAAAGGTTAAGTTTGAATGATCTATTTCGGATCACAAACTTGGTGGCAGCATTGTTGCTTTGTTGTGCCGATATTATGGTATTGGCTGTCTTTAAGCTTTGCTCGCAGATAAATTACACACTTACTTTACAGAATACGTAATAGGTATATTGATTGATGATAAATAACTTTGAAATGGCTTTAGGCCTGCAAAGTTAAAAAGATGGTTCACAGGCACTGCTGTATCACCCAAGAAGTGCCACATCAATTACTTTTTATGGTTTTGATAAAGCAAAAATTTGTAACGTTTTGATACTTTACTACATCATTTTAATTATCTCTACATGACCTTTTCTTTGGCTCTAAAGCCAGCTTAATAGATGAAAGCATTAAGAAGATATTTAGTGAAATCCAAAATGGTTTTGAAAAAAAAATATCTCTTTCGTCAGTGTTTGAGATTTCTGGGCAGGATTCATTGTACGCTATCTGGAAAAGTTAGGAATTCAGTTAGGCTTTTTCCCAGGCCTTGAAAAGTGTAGAATTCTTACAGATTTTCAATTTCTGGCTGGAAAAGCCTGGAATTTGCTGAGAGTAATGTTCAAGGAATAATATTCTAAGGTTATTATTAAAAAATATTTGTTACTGTACGTAAGGAGTCACTACCACAAAGGGGACCTAAGAACATCTTCTTTAGTCGTTTGGGCATAGATAATTCCACTAAGATTGTTTATGACCACTACAGGGAAACCAGGGATTGTAATTAGTGATGTGCAGATTCCGATACCGAAACTGATACCTTGAAATCGGCCGATTCCAGGGTATCGGTATCATACTCGGAATCGGAAAATTTCCACAGCTGCCAAGCAGATTCCATCAAAATTAGTTCCTCGAAAAAAATCCTTTCCAACTGAAGCCGAATTCTAAATTAATCTGTTCGGAATGAGTTAACCAAATATGAATTAATGAAACTTACAAGCCCAAATAGTTTAGCCTACTCAAGCTAATATCATTGCTTGTTTGTTTGGTTTTACTTTCCACGTTCTTGGACAGATTTAGTTCTTTTGCGCGATGATCGGAGGCGAGAGCACGCGAAACCTAGCTAAGGCCTCCAAAAATTTAAGAGCAGGTGTTCATCACTGTCTGTTTAGAGCGCCGTTATTATAACCAGAGTATAATTTTTTTGTTGCAAGGATGGAGGAGGATATAACATTTCATGTGAATAAATTTTGGATGGGGGAGGGGGATGTAAAAATTAATCTGGGAAAACAGTTGAAGGAAAACACTACGGTACATGGTTAAATTTTCCCTGGTATTGGTATCGAAATCGGTGTATTGGTGGAATAGAGAGATGGTATAGGTCTCGGTGTGATCGGCACCGGAAAATTGGTATCGGCGTACCACTAATTGTAATGTTGGTGGAATCACTGCAATCCACAAAATAAAGACAAAATTCCCTGGCTATTGTTTCTTCTGTATTTACGTGAACCGGAAGTAGCTAATGAATATTATGTCCCATGACATTTGGCCTACAGGGGCTATTTTCTCCCTTTTCAAGACATGAGGTTTGGGAAATAGCATATGGCTTCATGTTCCCACCCAAACCCTGGCGATGCAAACTCTGCAGATGGGCACAGAGACAAAACCCCATCAGCGTGACATCCTTCCTTCCAATCCATAAACCCTGTCATACACATTCCTGGTCATCAGTTGAGTACTAGTGCTATGTCAAACGTCACCAATATTGACTTATGTCCAGTTTAACAATAACTACTTTCCACTCATCCACACATGCTGACTTGCTGATTAGCAAATTGATCTAACTTACAACTCTTGTCAACAGCCACCAGCCACAAGCAGTCTTCATCTCTGAAGCCAAATCCAGAGTAGTTAACAATGCTGCTGTCAAAGAGGCATTATCCACCCCTAACTACAAGACAGTGTGTCACTCCTTTGATGCACAAATTGATGCACATGATTAAATATATAAAGTAATATATTTTGAAGTAAAGCACGGTTTGTACGTGAAGCAGTACCTTACAATAATACACATTAAGACTGTACTGGGGCAGATATTACAGTTGTTATTTAACTTTTAACAATCATGACATTTTTAGCTTGATTTGGAGTTGGCATTGTTTAATTATTTGAGTTGGATAGACGGAAGCCCTAAAAACCATAAAATAAGAAATAATCATTTTAACAGTGTAATTGTGACACTATATATTTTCAAATTGCCTTTCAGACTCTTGGCCGACAAGATGGAGTCCAGCAGGACTGGATCATAGAGGACACAATTGGAAATTGGTGGAGACCAAACTTTGAACCTCCACAGGTAAACTGTGAACACACGTTGGACACATTGGTTGGCTAATTTTCTATTTTTACTGTGATCTGAAAACGCTTACCTTGCTGTTTCGTTAAAATATGGTCTCTCTCTGTCCACTTTAAAACAAGTTTTGCGCTCCCGGCTAGCTCTCCCACGTGGTGGTGTCACTCACTGTTAACAGCCTCACCTGTCGGCTCTCTTCTCTTTTTGTTGGACATGCGTGTCATGCGTACGCCCAGTTCGGTGTCTGTTGATGTTTTTCGAGTGACATTGTTGTGTACCATGGCTCCCGAAGGCAGAAAGGAGTGCGACGTTCGACTATGTCGCAGATAATCTGGCACAGTCCCAGACAAAACAGATTAGCTGCAGACAATTTTCCCCTGACAATTGGTGTCGCAGACAGTGGCAGAAAATTCTGCTTTGGGGCCATGGCTAAGGTGGTTTACGGCAGTAGTGGACGCCTGGGGACCGTCATTTAAATTGCCGTCCATGTAATTGCTTCAAAAACCTGTGTAACAACATCTGTAAAACTTACTCTTTGGAAGAGGTTGCGAGTTCCCGTAGTACCCAGAAAAGACAGTGCAGAGCCGGGAACAGTATAAAAGACTGGTGGAATCTTATTCCAGGTCCACTGAGATTTCTGAGAATGATTTGGTCGAGACTGACGTATGCCTTAGTGTGTGTTGTGTAGTTTAGCTAGGTATTAAGCAGAGATGACACAATGGAATGGATTAACTGTTGGAAGTTTCTAGCGAGTGACATCATGGTGCTGTCATGGCTAAAGTGATTTACGGTAGTAGTGAGTAGCTGGGGACCATCATTTAATTTGTTGGAATGGAATTGCCGCCCATGTGATTGCTTCAAAAACCCATGTGGCGACACCTGTAAAATTTACTCGTTGGAAGACATTGCGTGTTTTGCGTGTTGCATAGTACCAAGAAAAGACAGTGCTGCGCCGGTTTCACTGAGATTTCTGAGATTGATTTGGTCGAGACTAATGTATGCCTGAGTGTGTGTTGTATAATTTCTTCTCTGGATAGTGGAGTGTATTGTATCTAGTGTAAATTCTTTTCTTAACGCCTGAAGAAGACGGCAGGAATAAATTCTAGACATTTTTTCAAAGCAGTCGAAAATTTGTGGAAATTGTGGACTGATTTTTGCTGTTTTGAGACTGGTACGTAAAATATGTCGTCTGTATTAGAGGTGGATCGGTTGAGTCATAGTAGTCGTAGCCATTATGTATATATCGAATGTATTAGATGTTGGCCATTCCTTTGGTCACCTGATTCCTGTGCAGCAATCGCCTGCTTTACAGCTGGCGCCAACCCGAAAGACACCATGAAGCGTTCTAGATGCACCAATTGCACCATTGCCTCAGCATTTCCAAGCTCTTAGGCCGGGCCAACAGGCCCTGTCATCGACTTCCATCCTGCCACCAGACTCAGCGTTCCAGTTGTCGACAAACGTGCTGGTCCAGACTTCAGCCACCCGTCGCCGTCTGCAAATAGCGGACGTACGGCAGGGTTCTCGAAAACACTTTGCCTTGTCAGGAGGCCTTCCATCTGCACCAGATGGGAACACTTGCGTCTGTGCGGGAGTCACTTGGTCCGGTCCGGACGAGTTCACATTGTGCCTGAATCTGGAGGATGCGTATGTCCACGTGCTGTTTCAACCGCCTGTGTTCAAGCTTTCCGTTTTGTTTCGATGGGGTAGTCTACTATTTCAAGGTGATCCTTTTCGGACTATGCATGGCTGCACAAGTTAGTATGTCTGTCCTCTGCTCTGTGTTGGGTTTTATGCACTAGCAACGCATCAAGCCTCATCTTACCTGGACGACTGGCTGCTTGTTCCCGATATTTGCAATACCCAGCTCAACATCTGTCTGCGTCGACGGGCAAACTTCCTGTTCTGTGTCTAGGCCTAGGCATAAAGGTGGTGAAGTCGCGGTTCACCCCAGCCCAGAGCTTTACCTTCCTGGGGAAGGATTTCCAGCTAGCCCATTTCTTTGTGCGACCTTCCAACGCCAGAATTGTGGCAGTCCTTCAAAACCTCATGGCTGCAGCATCAGTCACGGTCAGGGACCTAAGCCATGTCGTCGACACAAGAGCTTCGCTGGTACCGGTAGAGACGTGGAGAGCCTGCAGCCTGTATTTGTTCAGGAGGTCCAACTGGAACCAAAGGGGTTCCTGGGTAGAGATCATCCGTCTTTGTTCTCTGCCAAGATCAAGATTTAGGGTTTGGCTAACATTTCTGTAATGTGTGGCACAGTAGCACCCTGGGCCACTGCACTATGACTGAGGTTGGCATTAATAATCGACACGCCATTAAACCTCAAACCCCCCTCCGCCAAGGGTGGAATTATCCTAAGGGTAGAAATTCTAACGGATTTGGACACCCAACCTCACAGAAGGGGTGCCAGTTCATGCCCCAGTCCCAGCCTGCACGTTCTTCATGCGTGCATCTCTGCTGGGGTGGGGAGCTCACTGCAGCAGGAAAGCGGTCAGACGAAGAAAGGAGCCTTCATATCAGCAACTTGGAGTTTCGAGCAGTGAGGAATGCAGTCTCGAGTGGTTCGAGGTGCTTCGCGACACAGCACTGACGATAATGTCAGGCAATACGATAATCATAGCCTACATTCAGAGAGGGGGCAGAATACACTCCTCTACAAAGAGGCCCCGAGGTTATTCGACTTGTACCTGGAATTCCACATCACCCTCATCCCAGGGAAACTGAACATCCTCATCGGCCAACCTTTGTCAGTCACTACTATCGAGAATTGGGAGATGTCCAAAGCCTGACGTCCCTGGGCCCATGTATGCTGGCAGTTTCAACGATCCCCGGGCAGTGAGGGAGATCATGGAGTGAGGCAGGACGGTGATTTAGTGTAAGTTGTTAGTTGTACGTTTCTCGCTACCTAGGCTCAGATTCGTCTGGTCCCACCTGTTTTATAACGAATTCAGCAAATTAATGGTAAGCGTTTACTTATCACAGTAAAAACGAGAGATCTAGAACTAAGAATTTTTTTTACTTAGCATAAAAACTCTTACCTTTGTGGTTACCCACCCACCGGCCCCGCTCTTCGCCTAACCTCGAGTTTCCAAACGAAAAGTGACAAGAACTGACAGGTGACGTGATGCCAGTGCGTCGCGATGCCACTTGGCGGGAGAGCCGGCAGGTAGCGAAATTTGTTTTAAAGTGGACAGAGCAAGAGCATATTTTAACAAACTAACAAAACAAGGGTAGGCGTTTTAGGATAAGTTCCTAAAACTCTTTTTTTTATATTTTTGAAGTTTCATGCTGTATGATAAACATGTAAAAATCTATGCTGTCTTAAACAATTTTTTTCTTATTCAAGCATATGCGTAATGCTATATCCATTTGCTACTTATTTTGCAGTATCCATACGTTCCACCCCACATAACCAAACCGAAAGAACATAAAAAGCTCTTTCTGGTTCAGTTGGGCGAAAAAGGTAAGGAAAAAGGTAAAGCATCTACTACACCATCATTGTATTTTTGTTAAATCTTTAAAATTGTAATGTGTTACCACACAGCCTTCATAATGGCATGCAGATGCCTCAATTTCCTGTATTTGTTGCTTTTGTGTTCTCTGTACTACGCTCTTTTTAATTGCTGGGTGCTGGAAAGTCTTCCAAATATTTTGTGTATGTCCAGATGGAATTGTGTCACAGCACATAGTTTGGAGTTGCAATTGTTCATGAAATCGTTTAAATTTTTGTTCAGTTTGAGTGAGCTGGTTATAACAAACCAGTTAAAAATTTAGCTATTAATGGAGCATTGCCGTTAAACGAAAATGACTCTTTCTTGTTGCCATGGGAAAATGTATATTATCTGTGAATTTTTGCAATATGTTCTCGTAATGCTGTGTTACATCCTAGAGTTTTAAAGTTGTTTGGACCACGCCAGCTTGATAACCCAAGTGCGCATGCACACACTCCTCCTATTTAAAGAGCCAGACATGAACCCTTGCATCTTTTGTTCTCTAGGGCCTATTGTCGTGATAGCTTCATCCTTACTCTTTCGTTCTCCATCGTCTACTTTCTTTGCTGCCATCTCTTTCCTCAAGCTGCCTTCACGTGCTGGTCACATCGTTCTTTTCCTCCTTCACCGAAAGAAGCTTTCACCGAAAGAAGCTTCTATCTTTCGCTAATAGAAACTCCTCAAGCTTTCGCCGAAATTATTTCTTGATCGATCAACGCCCTTCACTGAAAGACCCTGCCTTTCGAGCCATGTCTAAACCGATTGAAGGGAAACCCTCCAGACACTCGTCGCCGCTAGCTTGTCCTCCTGCAGTTGACCCCTCCACCCTCTCGCAGATGCCTCGTCTCTCCGGACCTAGATGCACGACAACTAAGCCCCATCCCGTCATCCCTGCAGCACATTCAGCAGGATCTCAGCTTGGCTCTCTCTTTCGTTCATCAAAAGCGGCTGAACACAAGTCAACAACTATACTCATCATGCGGCTTCACCAACAAGACTACTTTCGCCAAAAGAAGCTCCACCGCTGAAGCTTTCACCGAAAGTTATTCCATCTGAAGGTTTCACCGAAGGTAGACTTTCACCGATTGAATCTCTCTTTCGCCACGTCTTGAAAGGCCCACAGAAGTAATAATATATATAATATATAAAAATAAATAAATAAAAAATAGCAGAAGACAGGAAATATCAAATAAAAACATCAGTACTTCCTGTCGACTAAGACGTTACCGTCTGCCATGACATCCGACTACGTCATCTTCTTTCACCGCTGCGACGGCTGTTCTCTGCACCAACTCCATCACGAGGGACTCCGCCGTGCATCACAACACATCAAGCCGAGCTGTCTCATTTTGCTGCAACGAATTCGACCAGTTCCAGCCAGCTGCGTAACCTCGACTGCTTATGCATCACGCGCAGTCTCTCCTATAAAAGCTTTCGGGCAAGGTAGCCTGCGATTTCTTTTTCTCAAGCTCCCTCTGAAGACGGTCGCATCACTACATTCTTCCCTTCCTACAAGATGCTTTCGCTGAAAGAACTCCTTCACTGAAGCTTTTGCCGAAAGAAGCTCATCCGCGGTGTGGACTTATGCCAAAAGAACCTCATCTCACCCAGAGCTTTCGCCATAAGATCATCGACTCTTCTACCATGTTCAAGTCGAATGAAGGAAGTTCGTCACGACACTCATCCCCGCCAGCCAGCCCTTCTGCGGACCCGAATTTTGTTGTCAACCCGTCACCATCACCTCCAAGGCATCAGTCTACCGGTCCTTTTCCAATGAATTTAAGCTCGACTACCTCGTCCTCGATTCAATGCGGACAAGCCACCGTGGCTCCCTCCCTGTCGTTTCCCGGGGTTGATCCACACTTTTTCATCCCGACTACGGCTGTTTCTTCGTCGGTTCCAGAGCAGCTGACACTGCTAACCACCATCGACGTGACGGCCAAGCTGCCTCCTTTCATCAGAGCAAGCTCAATCATCAGGTGCCCGTGTTCGGCGTCCAAACGGTTTGTGACCGTCACACTAATCTCAATGCAGATGAATTTCACCATTGTGGAACGGACAAGATATTGTGGCTCCCTCCCTGTCGTTTCCAAGGGTTGATTTACACTCGAACCCTTACAGCTTCCGCGACGGCTGTCCTTCACCGGCCAAGCTGCTGCAAACGTTCAAGACATCGTGGCTCCCTATCTGTTGTTTCCCAGGGTTGATCCTCACTCAAGAGGGCACGAAAGACACTCCCTGAACAACGTGCTCAACCGACCGGGCTCTCTCCTTTCGTGGCTTTTCATCACGAATCGCTGCCTCGAACATTTAAGACTTCCTCCTTCAGGCCTCCTTTAAGACCTCCTCCTTCAGGCTCTCTCCTTGTCATTTCCAAACCACATCAAACCACATCAAGCAACCATCTTACTGTATTTTTTGGAACAAGACAAGTTATCCTGTCTCGCCGAGTCTGTCTCACGCATATCATCAAGTTTGACTCCGAATCACGAGGTAACTTCGAATTGAGCTCCCTCCATCTACTTCACAGGGTCGCTCCTCACCCTCACCCCTTCCCCAATTTCAAATGGAGGAATATCGGGATGATAGTCTCCGATTTAAAAAAAAATACCAAAGGAAAAGCAACCTCAATTGTTTGCCATCTTTTTTTTCCTGACCTCTTCTCACATTCACCTGGCTACGAAGGTTCAGGGGTAGATATCTAACACAAGCAAGAAACCCCAGTTCCGACGACCATCAGTGCTACATTGAATCGCAGCTTGACTCGCCGAGGAGGCCATTCCGGATTTCTATTCGCTCCACGAAAACAATCCACCCACCAAGGAAGACCGACATCACATCAACGGGAACCTGCTCACTTTAAGAAATGCTGACCAAGATTTGTCCATCCTGCCACCATGGTTCCCCATGTAGTTTCCCAGAGGACAACCCGCGGTGCACAACAGGATATCAAAAGCAACAAGACGTCGAATTTTTCTCATCTGTCAACCACGTTAGTTTTAACGCATCACTCATTAGCGCAAGCCCGACCGTGACGACATCCAGTGAGACAACACTGAAGCTCAACTCTTATTCCTTCCAACCACGCCATCGGCTGGTCATTCTCCCTTCGCAACGACCAGGTCGCCGTCCAAAATTTGTTTTCACCACCCACAAAGGTAAAGACTTACGATTGTTTCTTGCAAACAATCGTCATCCAATGAACACAAGATCTGCCTTCGTGCCCATGACAATGACAGCAAAAAGTCAGCACCCAACAAGGTCAAGAAAAGCCATGGAATCCAGCACTTTTCTAGCTATACGCTCAAACCTTCTTTTGTCTGGAATTTCCCACTGACTGATTGACACAAGCAACATAGAAGCAAGCACCCCACAAGATGTCTCCATCCGAAAGACCACCTCTTCACTCGACAGGCCCTCCACCAGTCATTCGACATCATCGTCCCTTTACTTTCCCTGGACTTTGATGACCTTTGACCAAGCCGAGCCGTATGCTCTCGAAGCAAACCCAGCTTCTGCATCACCGCAGGATCCCGCGACCACATTTCTGTTTAACCCGGACAAACCGTGACATCGTCCCGTTCATCAACCTTAACTCATGAACAACCTTTGCGCTGTGGATGATTCGACCGTCAAGCTTAAATGCAAGCTGCGTCATCACGCACTAACTATTGGTGGTGAAATAATAATGAGTGAAATTCATACACTAGGGAGATATAATATTATATAGCCTGATATCATCAAACGAATAAACGCAAAGGAGCTAACATCGTGAAGGCTAATTTTGTTTATTTAACATAAAACTACTGTTACAGACACAGTTTAACGTTTTTTAGATTAATTTTTCGTAGCTAGGGGCTACTAATGGTAACTTCTCGAAAATTGCGCGTCTGCAAGTTTTAAAAAATTTACCCACAGCAGTCCATAATGTTGGTTCCATCGTTCTCTTCATTTGTTTTATGCAGGGCGATGCAAAAGTCTGGAGAAGCACCATATATATTGTTAACCTGGTTAAAAAATCATTATCCGTAGTTTAATCTGATTGAATTTGGCCTTTTGCAGATTCGGAGTTCGGAAAAGTTATAATGAAAACAATACGTATTATAGTGCTAAATTTAAAGAAGTTAAATAAATGCCGTCTTCCATTATAATATAGAATAGACACGAGTAATTCAATGCCGATAATCAACCTTGGAATACGCAATGGAGCATCAAGCGCGCCGCAGGAATATTTTTTCCCTCTTTTTTGGCACTTTTTTGGATAACACTTACAACGAAGCAATAATTTAAACAAAAATGTTTGATCTTTGCCCTAAATGAAAATTATTAAAGACTATAACCTAGTTTTGCTGTGAGAAGTTGTGATAAAAGTCTCACACTTAATTTCCCAGATTGCTGCTTTAGTCATTAAACGTAAAATTCTGTATTTCTCAGTCCCAGTCGGGGCAGTTGTCTTTTCGTTCTTTCTCAGTTAAGTCATCTTGTTTCCTGACTAGACCAGTCTTTAATGCAGATTGTTTGCCTCGTTAACCGCTTACCTTCTGATTTATTGTTCATTTATTGAAAATTTAAAATTAGTAAGAAATTTTCACTTATCGCGTTTTTCCTTTGAACGATTGATCTGTAAAATATGTTCAAAGAAAAAACGCGAAAAGTGAAAATTTCTTACTGACCAATTTTAAATTTCATATCACAATGTCAACTAGCAATAATTAGATAAGCATCATTAAAACTTTTAATCTGGCATGCCAATATGTGCTGGTTCATGAGTTCTGCCACTGTTTGTCTAGCCACGATGACTTGGCCACAATTAAATGAAAGTCGTGTAGGTTAGTTGATTTAAGTAAATAAATGAGTAGCATAAAGCTAAACAATTCAGAAACATTATTCAAACGAAATATGATGCGTATCAGGTAAAAGCAACATCGTTCGTAACAAAAAGCCTTGTTCATTCATATTTCATAAATTATTAACAACATGAAGACTTTGTTTTACTGTATTTGTTAGTTAGCTCAACAAAGCATTTCTTTGCTTATTTGATGGGTGTGGTGCACCATACATGAAGCTCAGTGCAACAACACCACGCTCCAGTATGCAGCTGCGTACATTCCAGTCATTCTTGAAGAGCGAGAGGTTATTGTTTAAATTTAGTATAGGCTTGGACATTTACTTTTGAACGGGCCTGTACATTAACACATCCCACCCTACCCCTCCATCTTGAGTCACCTTCTTGACATATCAAGAGAGAACAAAGATGCCTGGGTGTCACGGCTGGCTCTTTAAATAGGAGGAATGCGCGCATACGCACTTGGGTTACCAAGCTGGCCTGGATCCAAACAACTTTAAAACTCTAGGATGTAACACAGCATTATGAGAACGAAATAGAGATGCACAGATGTTGGCATCGGACATCGGCCTTTTTTTTGCCGCATCGGTCATTGGAGCATCGCCATCGATTTTAGGCAGCAGATGTTAAAACATTCGAAATTTTATCCCCAATTTTTTGTGAAGCACACGCCTATAATTATTTCTGGGTGCCATATTCTAGGCCTAGAGAAATTTTAAACTTTATTTAGAAAATCTTCCTACGGTTATTATTTTTGGCCTCATGGAAAATTTTACTTACCGGTAGTTTCAGTTTACTTTCTTAACATCATACCATGAAATATCGGACATCGAAATCGGCATTTTTGCACATCGGTGCATCCTTAGAACGTAATGCCAAAATTGACAGGTAATATACATGTTCTTGGGCAAAAGAAACAATTTTCGGCCGGCCCGACCTGGGGGGGGGGTGCAAGATTATGTATCTGGAGCCATAATATGCAAGTGAGGGAGAATATCCAACTTTCTTCGTATAAATTCCATGTCTTCATTTCAACACTTTTTTTTACAAACTAAAATAAAACAGCAAACCTTCACGTAGTGCAAGTGTGGCTCATCACGTAGAAGCCTTTCATCCACCCAAGTGGATATTTTAATCACTTGTCTTCTAGACCAGCCAGATGTTAGACAGCCAGCCGCTGTAGACAGCAGCACAGCTAGGGATTTTGTTTAAGCAGAGGGAAGAAAACTGAAATGCAGAATGGCATCCAAGAATGGCATCCAAGGGTGGGGATCTTATACAAAACTCTCAGTTGGTGATATATTTGTAGGCACTTCATGGACACTGGATTAGTGTATAGAAATTAACAAAGCAAGATCACTTTTGTCCTTCATTTTACCAAGTAGTGTGTTTACGCTTGCACTCGTATTTGTGCCCTGAGTAACTATTACTGATACAAGGATTCACATTTTTGTAGCTTTTAGTGGTCGAGTGGTCAAGAGTGCGCCCTGGTATTGTGCTCGGGGCTGTGGTAATTTGCTCGTACTCATGTCGATTGCAGTATGTAAAATATCCTATGCACGTACTAGTAAAATTGTGTGTTACCTTCCCAAGGTTACTTCAGCAGTTAAAAAAAATGACATGAATTAGGCAATTTCCTTTTATTTTTTTCAGCCAATGGCATTTTTGCGTGTTTCCAAACTTGGTAAAACACTACCAACGCAGCTTCTTTACTATTCTGATTTCTCTTATATTAATCTTTTCATACCCTTTGGAACCTCACGAAACAGTAAAAAAGCTTACAGAATAAAAGAAAAAAAAAGTCCACATGGCTTTTGTAAGGGTCCCTGGGTACAATGAACAGCATCACCCTAGAGGTTAGCATGTACGTCTCCAAGACAATTGAATGCTGCGTTCGAATCCCTTCACCGATAAAAAAAATTTCCTGAACTTAATCCGGTCATAAAAGGGTTAATTCCATCTTGAGAAAAGAATTACTGCTTGTTCATCCATGTTCGGTAGGGATGCCATCTGGGCAATGAAGTAAATGCTGTTTCACTTTTTCACATTTATCAAATTTTAAAAGGAAATAAATTATACAAATCTGATCCTGCTTTAAAAACTTCCCGCAAAAGGAAAATTATCGATAAACAAGATGTAAAGCCAAACGATCTCGAAAAGTGTTTAAGAAACACAGATGCAAATCTATTTACGTTGCCTTTTGGGCCTAATGTCAGACTGCCTGAGCGGAAAATTGAACGCTGTAACGTGGTAAAGACAAGGAGCATGCAAGTGGTTTGCGTCCGAGACGACCAGTTCAATCTAAGAGCTAGGGGACACTTAGGAAGTATGTACTGCAGGAAAAACCGCAACTATGTGCAGTATCGCATAAAGTTAATAGCTAAAGTTAATTGCCAAATTTTGGGGTACATATAAGCACTAACAGGCATAAATAACTTACGCGTTGATCCAGCATACTAATTGTAGCCTAAGCGTGAGTTGGAGAGACGAAATCACGACCGACCATGCAAGCATACCAAATATCGCTAAAGATCAAGATTGAGGGTTGCTAGTCCTTTTAAAGGGCTGGCTCCTCCCTCATTCTTGCCCAATTAAATTCCATGTCCAAAGAAACTCCAGTCAACTTCTACTGAATTGCATCACGATCGAAACCGGTTAACTTCCAAAGAAATGAGATGCAATTCCCCACTTTTTGTCCACCCCCGTGCTTGACTAAGGTCTGGGATGACGCAATCAGACCGGACCCCATTCAAAAGCCTAAAGATAATCCTCCTTGGGGCTGGTCAACCGGGGTCCGGTTGAATCCAGCGCCAAGGATGACGTTTGCAGTCTGACGAAATCAATTTAGAATAGAAGGCAGCTACCTACATAGGCCTATAATTATAATGCCCCTAGTAACGGGATACTATTTAGCATGTCGTAGTAACACGTTACAACGCACGACCTTTGAATCCAAAGGATCGTCAGTACGGCTAGAGGTCAGCATCCGTGTCTCCAAGTCAAGTGAATGCTGTATTCGAATCCATTAATTTAAAAATTACACATCGCTTACTTTGAAAATTCGAGTCCATGTTAACGTTTTGTACGCTTAGATTTCAAAGTGAAGGATATTTACCGCACTGTCGAAAAGTTGCAAGGATATTGGAACAGTAAATATCCTTCACTTTGAAATCTAAGCGTACAAAACGTAAACATGGAATCCCTTCACCGAAAAAAAAAAATTTCCTGAAACTTAATCCGGTCATGAAAGGGTTAATTCCATCCTAAGAGAAGAATTAGTGCTTGTTCACCCATGTTCGGTAGAGATTTCAATTCAATGAAGCAAATGCTGTTTTACTTTTTCACGTCATATTTTAGAGAAAACCGGTAACCAGTGTTTGGATTTACTGTGGCGTGTTAACGACATTGTTCAGAAAAACTTAACTACGTACACTGCCACAACAATGAACAGCAAGCTTCTCCACTTAAATTTTAGGTGGATAAAGGACGGCTTCCACCTTCATCAGAAGCTTCAGTACCAAGCGATACGTCCGTTAACATAGTGTCAAGGTTCGTCTGCTTTTGAGTTTGCTGCATCGGCATTGGCACCACTGATGTATACAGCGCATGTGACCTCCATTGCCATCCAAGTTTCTTATTAAGGTCAGGCCTCACCAGCCGACCAATGTTAGGGTATGTTGGGGGTGCAATGTTCGTGAGGGAGATGCCTTGCTTTTGGAATTGTGTGATGGCAATAAATTCCAAACCTTGTAGGTGGTCATCGAGGTTGGTGTTGGAATTTGAAAGTACACAGGTGGGCTCCAATGCAATAGTATGATTCACATTACGATGGTGCATTGCCACTCCGTTTCTAGGGTATCCCTTCTCCACTGCCCCTTTGTGCTCATCAATCCGTGCTTCGAGCTGACGGTGGGTCTGACCATTGTAAACAGATCCACGATCCCTGCATGGCACACAATATACTACATTCCGAAGAGTAAAATTTAAGTGGAAAATCGTTGATAAACAATTCATTGTTCATTGTTGTGGCGTAGTGTAGTAAGTTTTCTTGAACAATAACAAGCGGAACCCACGATCTTTGAAACCAAAGGCTTGCCACGAAATTTTTCTTAAGGCCTTGTCAGTATATGGCTTAGCGGCAGGAACAATGATTTTTCAGTATTCCGCGATTTTCAAAAAATTGTAGAATTAACAGTAATTGTTTTAGCTTCAAATTTCTTGGTGTTATGTTAGCCTTACCGCGTGTGGGACCATTTTAAAAATCGCGGAAATCATGGAAAATTGAAATTTTTGCTGAAATCCCAAACACTCACAGATTTTAACGGATTTTGTGTTATTTTTGGCTGTTTTCAACAGTTAGGTATTCATAATAGCAGGTATAGGCATAAATTTAAACTTGTATATGAATTCTATATTATTGAGATGCACACACATTGTTGTGAACAAGCAACTACACCTTTTCTGCAGTAAAGTGACCGATCTGACATCTAAGTATCACTTTTTTTCTCCTCAATATAACCTTTTATAATTCGCCGTGGAAAAACAACAATTTGTTCACGCGGAATGTTGTGATTGATGGCCGCGGAAAATCATTGCCTCTGCTTAGCGGTAGGACTTCGGCCTTTGGTTTC
>JAHWFP010095774.1:126553-216678 GCA_023313725.1 Lithobius niger
AATTACGGGACATGGTGACACGGGTCACTCTTAAGATTTCTCTCTGCCAAAGTCTGGCACATAGTCTCATTTACTGGAATATTGTCACTACCATCCTACTCAACTAATCTGACGTCATTGTCCACATAGTGGTTTGAAAACAAGACGGCAGTTGAAATGATGCGTTCTAGGGATGCACCAAATTTTCGGTATTTATTCAGTACCTGAGAGACATACGGATGAATGACGGAATCAAACAAAAACCACGTGATGTGGTAGCTGGTGTTGACTCTTGGAATAACACAGCTGGTCTGCCTGAGGGTGACCAAATGGAGAAAGTGAAGAGATTGGCAATTCTAAAGCCGTTCGTATTTAGGCATGGCTGACATAACTGTGCAAGCTGTAGTAGCGGGCAGTAGTCTCTCTCTACACTGAGATGGTGGTTTGTCCTAGGGTGATTGAATGAAGAGTGAAAAAGTTAACACTGGTAGCGCAGCATGTTCGACTTGTCCTCCTCCGCGTTTGACACAGTCAGCTGGAAAAAGGTAAGTTTTTACTACTATCCTAAAATACTTTGGCTACCTGTATTTTATGCTTTCCAGCTTGGAAATGTTTTTCGTCCCAACTTTATTTAAATTTAAATGTACCATGCCATTGCATGCCCCCGGGGCACATAGCCGCCGAACGGCAGTGCCCATTATCCCTCTTCACAGTTTGTTTCGGACGCGACGAAGTGTGGTCGCATCGTTTTTCCTCCGCTATTGTGGTACAATGGATTTGTCAAAGAAGTGGAAATCTTGCCCGGGCAAGAAAGAAGTGAAATGTGGGAGAAGACTAAATTCGAATGACTCCCATCCTGTCGGTAGGAGGTGCAGAGTTTGCGATTTCACAGGATTCATGTGTGCTGAATATTGTGCGATGATGGGAGAAACACTAGTGGCCAAGGTCGAGGCAACGTGGAGACGATCCGATCGCCACAGCATACGAAGGAAGGCTGCGAAGACAAACCTAGCAGCAGAATCGTGAGTGGATTCGTCCTCATTCGAACAATTTGATGGTTTCCAGATGGTTCCCTTGGTTCATGTGATGCATCGAATTCATCACGCACAGACAATAAAAATTCCTTTGTGTAACAGCAGTCGCCACTGTAGAAATCGAGATGTGGCATAGATGATCAGCAAGTGTGTCACCGAACATTGTGATAAGATTCAGGCCAGTACGGATCTAGAAATTCACGCACGAGTGCTTTCGACGTTCGAAAAGCCCTTCGATAAAGCGGAAGCGGTTTAGAAAAAGTTAAAAAATGTGCTTCCTCCTGGCTCCCAAACGGCGACTGGACCAGCAGAGAACAATGCGGAGACCCAGACGAGTCGGATTAATCATCATACACGCCGATGTCGACTTCTCCACGAAGGGAATGCTGATTACTTAAACGTAAGTTGTCAGACGTTGACGAATCGTCCCACAAGAGATTGGTGTGACTGGTGACGTATATGCGACTGATGCGGCTAGCTCAGATCACCCCCAAGGGGCGGCCACCCAGTTGTCATCACATCATTAGCCAATATGGGACCTAACCTCTTACCCTTGCCTCTGACAAAGGGGGGGATAGGGAAGAGTAAGTCGGCGCTAGTCAGTCGCTCGGTGGACTGGAAGTGTCCGGCCAAGAATCACAGCGACAGGGCAACCAGTCGTGCCCAGTGGCAAGGGTGGAGTGTACTGACAGGATGAGGCCAAAGTTGGCCGTCGTACAATGCTCAGTGGAGATGGCCGTACACCCACCAGTGGCAACGGACGAGAGGTTGGGCACGTCGGAATCCCCAGAAGAGGCACAGGAAGCTATTGAATGGAAGTGGGTGGTGGACGAAGTATATGGATCGTTGCCAGACCTCTTTTGCCCACGTGTGACGCCACCGGAACCGAAAGTGGGTGAACCGCTGGCATATTCTTTTTACGATTAAGGACCGTATCCAAAAAGTGCCACTGAACCCTGCGCCAATCGCAGGTGCTTCACCGTCAGCTTCTGGTTACAGGAGGCAGTCTACGGGACATACGGAAGTACTTTCAGCATCATGGGACCCTTCTCCCCCCATCTCAGTAAAAAATTTTTGGGGAATGCGGATGCTCCGAATATATGCCGTTCAGAACATTCGACAAAACTGAGTATGTTCCTCTGGACAGTAGGATGAAAATGGACTCATCGCTACCGAAACCACAAGTGATCAAAGTGGTGACGGGGCACTACGAAGAGGAGGAGAAAGTGGTGTAGCCAGCCTACATGCTATGTCGGCGACTGATATTACGTATTCAACAGCCATTGTTAAACTCAGGTCTTTCCTGGCAGCGCCCCAGGACGTGCATGACATCAAGGACGTGAAGGATGCAGGCAAGTTGATAAGGAAACCACAGAGTTCCACTTTGACGCAATCAATTGGAGAACTCTGACGCTGTTTAAGTCAGTGCTTCAATGGCGTGACGCGTACCTTAATAGTGCGAGCAATGGAATTTGTAGACATTGAAAGTACACATTGCTCCAGATTCACAAGTCGACGTACCTATTCAATGGCCAGCTCCTGACAATTGCGTAAAAGACATAGCATCCCCCCCCCCCCCCACATCTCAAGGCGTGGGGGAGTAGGTTTGGAGGAATTGGTTCACAGCGACCCTTTCGGGACATTGCTCAGAGTACACCCAGGAATAACAAAACTTTGGGACCCAGTTAAATTTACCAAACACCCAAGTTACTCTAGGGGCCAAGGGGGCTGAGGGCCGTTCCCAAGGAACCATGGGGGCAGGAGGCCTCTTCAACCAGGAACTGACACGGCAGCAATAGCATCTCCAATATCGGCTGGTGGTTTGGAAGAGTGCTTTTAGCTTTCCCATTGTAGTCTACGGTCTTCTGCTGACTGTTATGCTTCTGGAATGGGGCAAGGTGGCCTGATGGTGAGCATGACCGTCTCATGTGCCAGAGGTCTCGGGTTCGAGTCCGGCCTCAGCCACCCCTGGCATTTTCAGGAAGAGAAGGGCCCTGTGATGTCTTGTGCTCATGTCGATTGTGGCATGTGAAAGAACCTAGGAATTTTCTATGGGATTTACCTAGCAAAATCGTCCCTCCCTCCTTCTGGAAGCATATTTTCAGCCGGTCTGTGACAACTTTCTAAGAATGAAAGATAGTCTGTGGGTTGCTAGTTCGAATCTGGGTCATGCCTTTTCTTGAATTAACTTCTAGGGAGTTTTATTTATAGCTGCACGTGTACATAAGTCAGTCGTTTCCTCAGAGACCCCTTGCAATGCTCACAAGGCACCTTGGGATATTCCCCCCTGTTTTAGCAGCCTTTTTTTCTGGACAGCGTGCTGCAAAGAATAAAACTATCATCTTCAAGTGAATTTGAGAATTTAATTCAAGGCGGACAATCCTCGTCCAACAAGACCAGTAAAATGCATTGATGGAAAACCTGAAATACTAAACCTGGATTGATGTATAGGCCTGGCAAATAACTGGATGGCATTAGTAGAATTGCCAATTGTTCACCAAGTTTTCTACTAAATGCTTATTTAGTCAATTATTGCAAGTGAATTGGTTTAAAGTTAGGCGTATCCAATTTGCTGTAAATATTCAAATAGCTGGTCTCCTGAGGCAGTAAGAAATTACATCTGCGTTCATCCTCTTCTTTGCCGCAATTAATTGCTACATGGGACTCCCACGTGCGCAACAACACTTTAATGTTCATATTATTGATTTTTGCTTGCCTGGCCAGGGTTTGCATGCAAGCCAACTACGGAGGTGTTGCTCATTTTCTGGCATGCCAGCAGGGCTTGGGAAGCCACTTGGAATTAACTGCACTATCAATCATGCCTTCACAAACAAGCTTTTAGCAAAGATTTGGGACCTGCGGTATGGTAGCCAGCTTGGCCGGCCACATAATTGCTGGGGACCTGTTGGCACCAGGCTTCGGTCGAAGGCAATTTTGACTGTTCAGTAACTGCTGTGTGCTACATTGTCTCGCCTGCTGGGCCGTATTAATTTGTCAGCATGATCTCGACTCATTTTGCATGTTATGAAAGAAAATTTATTGCTCAATTAAGCGCTACTTCATGTTTGTCTTTGTGTCGACTTTGTGCTTGGCTCATTCTTCAAGAGATTTATGATCGTCTTCCCCCACCATTTGATTTTTTATTTTAGTAGATTATGATGAGAAAATATTGTTTATGGCACTGAATTTTCTTTAAAATTAAATCTTTCACAGTTAAAGTTACCTTACGAGAACATTGAAGTAGCTTATCCTACTGACTGCTATTTACCATTCATATTCTCTGCCGTAGCTTGTCTTTATTTCATATTATGCAGAGTAATGTGGGAATGCAGTAATTGTAAAAATAATTTCGGAATCGAGCACGAATTAATGTAGGAGACAAGTGTCATTACAACAGGTTTAGTTGGAAATCATTGCACCATCAGAAAGAAAGAAAAAATACCTGTCCCAGTGGTGTGCATGGGGGGGGGGGGGCATTGCCCCTCCCACTTTTTTCATTGAAGCCTAAAACCTCCTAAAAGGGGAAAAAAGTGGGGAAAAAGGCTAAAAAAGACACAGAAAAGGGTAAAAAAAAATGAAGAGCCAAAAGAAAAACTGTCTGTGCACTCGACTGCCTGTCTTAACTGGGACTAGAACCCATGACTTAACCTCTTAGCTAACTTGTGCATCCAAGGGAAAATCCCGGACTTAATAATCAAGTCAAGCTAAGAAGCTGTCCGAGCTTACTCCATGCTGAAAACAAATGCTGGTATAAATAATTACTTAAGAAACCCAGATGTTGCCTGCCTCCAGTAATGCTTCCATTCAACAAATTTAGGAGGAATCATGGAATAATTCATAAGAAGTTTTATTTGATACAGATGTTCGTAATGGTCTCGAGTTTAACATACTAAAAGTCCTCAGCGGCCCGTGTCGAGCTAATGCCGCCATCTTGGAAATCTGGCGCGCTGAAATTGGGGTATTCAATTGTTCCTTAATTACAATGGTTAAAACGATGTAATGCCCAAATTACAATGGTTAAAACAATGAACACTGAATAAAACTTATTGTTCAGGTTTCCGTAACTCCGGAATGGCTCGACCAATTGAAAAAATGAAGGGTGAACGACAACAAAATTTGTGGCTTAGATAATGTTTCAGAATTTAGTTAGGAGCAGTACTTTTTTTCTGAAATGGTGGCACTCCAAAAGTAACAATAACAACAAGTGAACAGTTGTCAAATTTACGTGCGTCTTCCTACTTTTATACTCTTGCACAGAATTGCATAATTTTGGTATAAATATTAGAAGAAGAATAAATATTCTGAGAAGAATTAGATTTGACTTAATATTGACATTTAAAATCCTCCATAATTTGATATCTATAGATCTTCCGTTCTTTGATTTCCATGATTGTCCTATCAGCTATTAGCACACGGGGGCACAACTGTAAACTTCTTGTTCCAGCCTCTCGTCTTGAATGTCGTCAGAACTTCTTCGTGGTTCGGATTGTCCCAATTTGGAATGCTCTGCAGGCCATCACTGTGAATGCTACAACAATTTCGGCGTTCCGTAGAATGTTGGAATCTGAACCATTTCACAGATTTCTTAAACGTCCACTTCCGGCAAATCCCTAACTCTATTGTTCTTTCATTAAAACCATTACTTGCCAGGAACGGTGTAAGTGGTTCCCCAACCCTTCCGACCTCCTTCCACTTTACCGGTGGTAAATTTTTATTATTATTATTATTATTATTACGCTATTAATATGCTACTGAAAAAGAAATAATTCAAATTATAAAAGAATTAAAAATACAAAAGCAAAGTAATAGATAAAATTCAAACAGAACATATAAAAAAGTCAAAAGAAAACACAGGGAAAGCAATATGTAAGTTAATTAACAAGATGATTGAAAAAGAAGTATGGCCGGATAAGCTAAAAATACAAATAATACGACCAACACATAAAAAAGGAAGTAAAAAAGACATGACCAATATCATTATTATCAATAATAGATAAAATAATTTTAAAATATTTTGCAACAAAAATAAGAAATTTTTCAGAAAAATATAAAATACTATCGAGTAAACAATACGGTTATACCAAAAATAAAAGTACAATAGACCTATGTGTATAGTTTGTTCCACATTATGTTTTCAGAAAACTGACTAGATGACGACTCATTTCATTGCACTAACAGTGCAAAAACATGTGGATATCACACTTGTAGACCTAACGTAGTTACTATTAGAGTTTACGAATGGGATGTTTACGGATTATTTGCACTCGTATTAGAAAAAAACGTGGCGTCAAACAGTCAGTTTTCTGAAAACATAATGTGGAACAAAGTATAGAAGTTAGTGAAATCATAACAACAGCATTAAACGATGGAAAATATGTAGGTGTCATTTTAGTAGATCTACAAAAAGCATTTGACACGTTTGATCAAGAAATTTTATTAAAAAAGTGTGAAAAGATAAGACTAAGAGGAAAAATAAAAATATTCTAAAAAGTTATCTTGAAAATACACAGACAGTAGTACAGATAGATGGAAAAAAAACAGTAATTTTGAAAATATTAACTTTGACGTTCCTCAAGGTTCAGTACTCAGGCCACTATTGTTCTTAATATATACAAATGATATCACTTCAAACATTAACAAAACAGAACTATTTCTATTTGCGGACGATACAATAATGATATCAATAAACTATAAATACAATGAAATGATAAATAATTTACAAAAGGATTTTAATAAATTGAATGATTGGTTAGTTATAAATGAACTTTATATAAGCAAAGAAAAAACAATATAAATGGACATATCTGTACCAAAAATGAAAAATTATAAAGAAGACTGGATAATAAAACATTATGGGGATTGTGAAAACGTGAGAAATAATACAAATACGAAGTGCAGAACGGAGTGTACAAAATTAGACAAAAAGAAACAGCGAAGTACTTAGGAGTGGAGATAGATTCAAAATGGAATTTTAAAAAGTACATAGAACAAATAATACAAAAAATAAGAAATATATTACCAAAGATGTACCAACTTAAAATGTATTAAACATGAAAAACAAAAAAATTTTATATGATGCTTGGATAGGGTCCATAATAAGATATGGTATAGAAATATATGCTCACACATCAGAATACTTAATAGAAAGACTACAAAAAACACAAAACAAGATTGTTAAAGTACTGTTTGAACAAAACAAGACTATAAAAACAAAGGAAATATACGAAAATAACAAAATTTTTAATATAATACAAGCCAGAGACTACACAATAATAACCAAATATTATTTTTCAAATATATACAAAAACTGTAAAACAATAAATATTGAAATGGTAAGAGCAAATAAACAGACATATACAATACCTAGATGGAATAATAGCTATGGAAAGAGGAAAATTTTTTTGTATATACCAGACATATTCAATAAAATACCAAGCAACATGCTATGCTTTCAAAATAGGAATGAAATTAAAAAAACAACCAAAAAAACTTTAATACAAATAAGATAATTTAAACGAAATATGTATATGGAGTATGAAGGATTAAGGAATGTTTTTAATTAAGGTGTTAATTAGTGAATAAAATTTTTTATTTATTTTTATTTTTAGATAAGATAAAAATTGATTTGATTTGTATAATTGTTTAGTATATAACATCAACTACTGTGGTAGAAATGGATAATGTATGTAATTAGGCTTAGTTAGCTTAAAAATGTAAAATTTATAAATGAAACGTATACATGGTTCTCACACAAGTCATTTTTAATGACTTCGAGCATTACAGTATCTAATTGTAATTGAAAATAAACTGTTGTTGTATATACCTTCTATACTTATCTCCTATCTAATCAAGTTTCGTCGACGCGAAAAATATTGAATGAAGAACGAAGATATTAATCCTATAGTCGACAATATTTGTGGTTCTGGTGGTAGTGTGCATAGGAATACATAAAGGCAAATGATATCCCAACATTCGATTTACCAATGTTGGTTAAAAAATAAATCTTTTGCGGGTTTGGAAGGCAATTGTATAGTTTGGGGTCTTAACTATTCAGGGCTTGCAATGTTACGATTATTTTTATTTTACATAATTTTAGGACGAGTTAAGCGGCGGGGACTAACAAATTTTTGGCAAGTGTTTACGACAAGCTTCTCCCCTCCCCCCAAGTTCCACCAAAAAGTAAATTGGCAATTTCCTGATTTATTGTTATAGTGTCGGTAAGCGACAACAATGACGTATACTTCCGTAGTTGAAGGTCTCATTCCAAAACGTATTTTGGATTTGGAAGTATGGACGACCAACACGTACAGTTATACTTCAGTGTAAAAAAAAATTGTTGAATAATAACAAACTAGTGGTTTTTGTACATCATTGCGCTTGATACATCGTTGCGCTTGATATATAATTTTTGCTTGAAATTATTTCGGAAACCGTAGTTACCTTGTGGAATAATAAATCAATTAAATAACTTTATTATATGAGTAGAAATGTAGCTAAAAAAAAAAAACATAAATCAAACAAACACAACGGTTGGATATTTCGCACATAAAATTACATGCACAAAATACAAGCACATAACACGCACATGAAACAGAACTAAAACTCCAACCCACAAAATACAAAACAATCGCTGTAAACAGCAAAATTTGTTGCCTACAAAATTAAAAAAATGAAAATACGAAGTAGAACTAAAACAACAAACACATAACTATAACGCACAGAAAAATAAATTCCTTAATAAAAAAGATGTCTGCATGTTGATCACAAATTATAAATGCTCACACAAAATAAAGCGTTTTGTTGTATCGTGCGTTCCTGCGTTCTTCGTATAGTAGCGCTTGCGCTCGCGTAGCTTGTAATTGCCAGCGACTTTCAGTTTCGGAATTGAAGCTTTGCGTTGATGTCGCGGGATGGCGATAGTAGTCGCGAGCGGAAACTTTTGCTGGTTCTTTGTTTGTCGACGCTGTTGCTTGCTTCGTCTTTGCAACGGTGGAATTGGCAAATGCTGTTAAAAAAAAATACTTTGCGGAAATAAGAATTAAGTTGGATCAGTTTATGGCGTTTTCTGGATATTAATTAGGGTTTTAATTCCTATTTAACGGACTTTATCGTCCCAATTCTATACGGGCCTCCATAGCTCAGTGGTTAGAGCACTGGTCTTGTAAACCAGGGGTCGTGAGTTCAATTCTCACTGGGGGCTGTATTTTTTTTTCCTGTTTTAAATTTATCGTTAGGGTTTAAAACTGTTCTATGTTTTTAAATCGCGTAATTTATTGAATTTTATTTATTTTTTACTTTATTTTTCATTCTTATAATTTTTATGAAACTGGTAATCGACTTTGCAAAATGATCATTTTCGATTTTCTGCCCTAAATTTACTAGAACTTGTCAAAACTTGTAATATTTTCGAACTTTGATGGAAACGTTGGCTTCTGTCATTGTTTATTGTTTGTAGTTGATAAATATGATGAACAGTCTGCATTTTAGGTGCACACATAATCACAGTTACAACGGTTCCTAGCACCGTAATAGTTGGTGTCCAAATTTTAGTGTTACGAAATTTATTTAAGTAACATTTTACTCTGTTAACAGTAATGTTAACCGCCTATACGTACCATGCATTATTTAAAAAATAAATATGGACGATTAAAAAGCGTCTAGCCAAATTTTGTTTAGCAGACATTAAAAAAAATAATAGTAATAATAATAAAATAAAAATTATTCAAAGCTGAATTGTATTATCGCAATATTCTGTAATTATTGGTAACATATCTGGTTAAACTTAAATAGATTTAGGTTACATAGATTTAGCCAACAAATTAAATATTTGTAGAATGCCGCTAAACTTATCCTAAATGTTACCAAAAACTGAATTTTCCGTTTTACTCAGCCTTTTTTCATTTTCTCCTGCAACGTTCATTGTGGTCGTTGAGGTCTTAAACAACTAAATAGTGTGTGACCAACCACCTGCCAGGTGACTACGATTTTTAGCAAGACCGGCAGGCAGTGCTTATTACGTATGTGTTAGTTTGCCCACGCGAATTTTCAAAAAAAAAAGCTCGAGAGGGGTTAACAATGTCCAAATGGTAAATGGTGCATTAACAATGATACAACTATGCTTGGATTTCAGTGAATTAACATTTTCGGCCCACGACCTATAAGGCTAGTAATTCGTTATTATGAAACAAAACGAAACGATCCAGGTTTTCGGATAAATCTTAGTTTTAAGCTTACAGTTTTAAATTTGTGGCTTTTGTGGTTGCCAGTTGAATTGTTTCCAAATTGTTTGCCCAGAATGCTACAACTGCCTGCAACAATGCACAATCAACTAATAATCGAACTGACACACGATAAATATAGACACACACTAGTAATTCATTTTCTGACAGAACCAGTGAGTAAAAACAACCGTTGTCCCTGGAATTGGAGTTCAACTTACATTTTTGTTTATTTAATCTTTTACATGGTTCAAAGTGGTGCTGCCATCAATTTATCTATCAAAATACACGAGTGTGTGGTGGCTTTAGGCGTGAATGGGTTAAGGTCAGCCAATCAGGATCTTGCAACAGGTCAAGAAAATGCGACGCTGTAATTTAAAAACTGGTGACGGACGATAGCGAGTGGAATAAATAGGTATAGCAAAAAGCAAAAGTATAACGCGTCGCAAAGATTAATGAATTAGCGATCTAAAATAATTATTCACAAGAACATTGATGGCATTGCAGTTGGTTAAATTTAAATTAAGATTTTGTTGAAGCCATGGCACCAGAAAGAGAGTGGGCCAATTTTGCTAGGTAATTCCAATCGGAAATTCACCGGTTCTATAACATGCCGTGTCAACAACTACAAAATGCATCACGGAGCCCTTCTCTCCCGATAAGGCCAGGTATGGCTAAGGTAACCTCTACATTATTCGGACAAATACGTCATGAAACTGTCATCTATTTCCTTAAAGAAATACTGACGCAAACCTATTTCCGTTGCCTTTTGGACCTAACGACAGACTTCCTGAGCGTGAATTGAACCCTCGACCTTTGAGACCATAGGCTGAAGTCCTACCAGTAAGCTATAGTAACATAGCCTTTTACCTATAGGAACACTCAACACCTAGTCACTTGTTTGGGGTTTTCTTATGTAATATTTGGAGTTCTTGACCTGTCGCAATGTTTCATTGTTATTGTCTTAAATTGTTTTGAAGTGTTTTAAGGAGGACCCTAGACTCTGACTAGGCAGGAAAAGGCGTCTGTGCCATGTAGAGGACACGGACGCCACTTGTTTTACCAAAAACGGGAAATCTGGAGAAGCAATGTAAGCTCCCCACCAGGCAAAGCCTCAGATGCTTTTTGTGGTTTTTTTTTTTCAATATTCTACTATCGTTTCAGTCATCATAGTACATTCCTTTAAAACATTTTTTACGTTTCAAGTAACTTTTTATCCTGTTGTTGATATAGTTTTAATGAGCTTTTTTCTTTAAGTAAAGCAGAAATGTTAAGTCCAAAATATGGCATTGATTTTTCTTCAGGAAAGAAATAATAGTACCGGACGGATGCCAAAAGTGGGACAGCATAAGGGCGCCTGTGCCGTGGTGTCATGGCACAGTGCCACTATGGCCAGTCCAAACCCAGTGAACCCTTTAGAGATTCTAATCCAAATGTTTCTGTGCTGTTGGTTTTCATAACAGTTGTAATGTATGATATAACTCTTAGTCATCAGCCTTCTATTGTTGATGTACTTTATCTACACACGTGTTATGTACGCAATCGTGCACAAACATAAGATCAGCTTTGACGAGATTTGCCATCCATTATCAAACCTTCGTAACAGTTAAAATGTAATTGTGTGTTGGGGCGGTTGACAAAAAACCTTCATTGAAGGGAGTTGCGTGCTAAAACATAAAAATTATAAATTTCATAAAAGCACGAGTGACATTCAATTTGAAAATTTTGGTTTTCTCTTTACACAAAACTATTCTTACTAGAGTTTGACATCAGATTTTATTTATGAAGTATTACTAGTTAATGTTTAAGATACAAGTTTGAGTACACTAGCCCCATCAAAGTTTACGATGTTTTCAATGTTTATGATTTTATGATGTTTTCCTCATTTGGTGTAGCGATTCCAGCCCCCATCGTATTTCGTCATCCAATCTGTAATATCGTTTTATATTATATGTACGATATATTAAGTATGCCGAAACTCCATTTTTGTGCCGCTGATTCACCAAGTTAAACATATCCTGACCTTCGTGTTTCCGTAAAAGACCGACGATTCACAAATGTGACATCATAGCCGTAATATGGGCAATGCGAATCCTGATGTGAAGCAGCTTCATGTTTCTGTAAAGTCTGTCGATTAACAAAGGTGAAGTCAGTTCCTTAATATGGGCATAACTCAATGCAAGCTAACAGTTTGTCTAAGCGAAATGTGCCGGCAAGATCTGTGGTTTGTTTGTCGGTGACCAATCAGTGGCGAGTAAAGCGTCAATCCGTTTAATTACTGAGGCATAAAGGTCTGGTGTGGCATTTTCAGTGTAATTCAAGCATGGGAGTGCTTTCGAGATTGGCACAACACACTGGGAATGTGGGAAATAGTGTGGCAGACAACGGCATCGCTATACATTGCGTGGGATCAAAACATGAGATCAGATGGAATGCTATGAAACATTGATGAAATCTAACTTGGCTAGTGACAAACCTCTTTGCTGTCATGGGTTGATGGCTATTCAGCATTTTGAAAGCCAAAAGATTCCCCTTATGAATTTGCAGGGTCCTTCCAACCTTAATGTGACACACCTCATGAGTAGAGATCTCTCTGGTGCATTGAGTATGCGCTTGCAGATCCGGGTGAATAGTGCATTGAGTAGGCGCTGGCATACTGAAGGTGACGGCGACCGCCGGTTTTAAATTTTGTTTGGCCTGTTGAAGTGTGCAAGATGTGACAAGTGCTTTAACTGTCTTTAAGCCTGATGAAGAAGAAAGTTTTTGAAAATGTGCTAGACATTATGTTATGTCTTTGTAGTGAAAGTAAGGTTTTCCTTTTGGACTGTGAGTATCAAATACGATGAGTATGAAATATGGAGGTTCACTGTTCGAACACCTTATTCTGCTGTAACATCCACATGCAATTGTCAGTCCATGCATGTTGCCGTTTCACGAAATTCAGTATAGCAGTAGTAAAGTCACGTCCTCTGCTTGTTCATGTGACTCAGCGTTTTACGTGTGATAAGAAAATATCAATGAAACTAGAGTCACTCGACAGCATGAATGCCAGAATTATGTCATCATAAACCGGAAACAATGATATGTCACTGTTACGTATGAGATTAGAGGCAGCGTCTAAGCGCACCAAGCTGTAAATATGAACAGTATCTCCAAAAAATACTTCCCAATATTCAACAGAAAAATCCCATAGGCGCCACATTTTAAAATGGATCTTTAGCAAGGGATTGACTAACGGTAGGTAAATAAACCCTTGTGACCATACTTGTTGTGAAATATAGAAACGTATTGATAGGAATTTCGAGGTGGAATAGTGTAATATCAGTTTTAAGAATGTCTCATATTTTCCACTGTAAACGGCTCTTGCCGGTTTTTCATGTCCCAATAACATCTGAAGTATTTCTCGGGATAAATTTGGTGAATTTTATGCTCATTTGCCATCAGCCTTCTATACCATGCGCCACGGCTGTTTGCTGTGACGTGCATACCACGTTACAGGGCTAGTACAATCAGACGGCCAAAAAGCCATTGTTCTCGTTCGTCATTGGCTAACTCATGGTGACGTCACGGCAAACAGCCATTGCGCGTGGTTTAAGCGCACCATTCTTGATGGACCGAACCATTCTCAGCTTGACCCTTTTACCTGATTTGCTTTTTGATATGATGTGACTTTTTTTTTTTATAAATTTACTTCAGTATTGTTGACAATTAGTTTACTGTATTAACATGGGATTCGGAGTAGTAGTCGGCTAACTACGTTGTTCTACATTCTATGTTCTATGCAGTAGTTGGCTAATTACATAGCCTAGATTACTGAGGTATCTGACAAGTGTTAGTACAAGTGGTTAAATTCACGTTTGTCACAACACATCTACATTATTACTTCCCTACGTTAGCCTAGTGTGTGTTCTTAAGGGTAAATGTTGTCCGTAGGTTTGCTTGCATGGAGTTGTCAGTGGTTTGTTGCAGACTCTGGATCCAAAGTTGAGAGCTTTTGTTGAGCACCTGTGGTGTATGCTGCAGCTGGTTCAGTACTGGTCTGACTATCATTTTCAGCCTGCTAGAATGTGGACGTCAGCAATAACCTGATTCCAACTTCATCGCCATAGTCATAGCGTCGCATACCGTGGTCACACGGTGTTATTACAGAGCTGTGAGCCAAGAACACTACAACGATGCACTAACAGATGCCTGTCGGTACAAACAACTGAGCTACACTCCTTTATCAGTAGTTGTGTAGTACAATCTGCATTGAATTTAAATGGGTTTAAAACACTTTCAAATAAGCAGTTGATAGCTGAGTCCCTGATACTGATAGAACTAGACTTTCCAAGGTACGTTATCTAAAAATGGGGACAACTTGCTCAATTATTTCTATTAATTGTTTGCAAACATTTTAGGAATTGAAACGTGCATGCATTATATTACGCTTGGTTGCTTACATTTTGCGAGTACTTTTGGTTTGCATGGTCCTCTTCTTCCTTTCCCCCACCCCTTAAAAAAAAAGACAGGGTAGAGCTTGGGGATTGCAGGGATGTTTTTGTCACGAGGATTTGAACAACAATTTTTGCTTTATCTCGTCAGTCATCAGGCGAATATTTAAACTTATTTTTGTTCAAGTGCCTTTTCGATTCGGCATTTACTTTTCTAGTAGCCGACCACTTTCACCGCTGGCCTGGGTTTGGTCACATTATTTGGGGCCCCGGGGATCCCTCACAAGGTTTGTGGTACACGTTTGGGCTTACTTATTTTTATTCATCTTGTTAATGCTGCGTTTATTTACTTTTTTCTTGATGGCATGGGAGTTAATGTGAAGGTGTTGGCGGTCTGGCAGCTTCGAGACCGCCTTGAGCCAACTTGAACGAATATGATAAACGTGTTCATTATAAATGGGGGAAGGGGATTATTAGGTGTGGGGTGGTGGGGGGGGGGTGTGTGATTTGAGTCACTGACATTTCCGCGGAAATAATCAGCGCATCCTGTAACTCAAATCAAAGGCCGTGGGGGAAGGGGAGCATTTGTTGGCCAGTGTGTGAAACAATTTGATGAAACTTAATTCAGTCGAACATAGACATACACATGAAGTACCATACCGTAGGTACCAGTGTTGCAAACCATGCATCCAACACCACTCGTGCTTAGCATGGGCTTCAGCTAATGTTCCAAATATTTGGGGATGGTAGGAAAAGAATAAAAAATTTCAAGAGATTGTAGATGTGATTTCAATTGCGAGTTGGCATTTCCTGTCTTCCAGTGTGCTTTTGTCGTTTTTCACCGTTTTTGCATTGCTGGCTTGTTTCCGTCTCGCCAGTGCTGCCAATTACTCTTGTTATTTTAAAAAGTGAATTTAATTATGACCGTCACAATGAAGGTTGTCATTAATGGCAGGGGTAGAGATATGGAGAGACCTCCTTGCCATCCTTGATCTGCCTGCACGCCTGATTATGAGCGTGTCAAGGCAGTCACCCTGCAAAGAAGACTCGGCATAATGATCCAATGTTATTGATCCACACCAGTTCCAGACAAACAAGTTTGCTAGATTTGTTTAATGAAAGGTTTATGTCTCGCAGAGTCTGGCAGCTTTTGTAAATTGTATTAAACCTTAGCTCCCAATGTGATAAAGAGAGAAATAACTGAGTTCAACAATGGACAGCTATCTTGGTGCAGGTTCCTTGAAAGTCTAGCAGTGTGAGCAAAGTGCAGCTAAGTAATAAAGGATTAAACATGTTTTAATCTGAAACTGGGAAGCTAGTCCTTCACCAAATCGGTGACATAGACCTGTACCCACTCATCCACTGGAATGGAATTTAAGTATAAGTCAGTAAAATCATTAAGATGTCGTCTGTTTCCCAAGACTCCATTTGGCTGAAAACGCTTGCTGCCATATGCAATGAGAAAGAAACTATGACTAGTTCTATACTTAAAAGTATATGGGTGTGTAGACCTCTATTTAAGGTGGACTTATCGGTAACTAGTTAAATGGAGTAAATCCTAGTAGCTAATATTAGGAAGTTCAGTAATGCAATACACAGTAAACTGCCTTTATGTTCCGGCCTCATTGAGTCTCATGACTTCTTTCAAACTGGCTTCTGTCTGGCATTGTCTTAACACGTGCAACCATCCAGTGCTGCAGTTAAGAGTACAGATAATGAATTGTATTCAGCTTTACATAATTCGATTCATTTTTCATCATCTTAAAATTGTACCTGTTTTTATCAATGGCACCAGAGGGCAAAATGTGTCAATCTCTCCTAGATAACACAGTGCACTGTGTCAACACCGACCACACAACCGACCAGCAGCCAGGAAAAAAAATGGTGGCATCGTGGCGTAATTCAACCATGGTAATAGCAACAATTCCTTCGGAAATTGATGAAGTACTCGTGCGTGGGCAGTATGAAGTTGAGGACTTATTTTCTGTTGGAGTCAAACCGTTTCTAGTTCATTGCAAGAAATCTGAGCCACAGATGAAGATTCAACAGGACTGGCCAGCTGTTTTTGAAGGGATAAATTAAGTATTCGTCTCATGACCAGTTTGTTTTAGTTCGCTAACTGTTTCACCTCTATGGCATTGCCCAAGAATGAAAACTTGGGCAGTGACACCTGTGGCAGTAATCGTTAATATAAGTCCTAGTTTTAACCAAAACATTTACAATTGACTGAGTAAACACGGCATTACCTATTTACTCTACTCTACTCCGGTTTTAATTAATTTTCGTTGATCTGACATAGTTTCTTTAGTTCCTAGCATCCTTTACAATGGTGGTGATGATATTGATTTTCGTCATTTGTTTGTACTGACTGACATTATTTTTGAGCAAAAATTCTTAATCGACACTTATAACTTCAAGTCACAACTGTATCAGTTGAATTTTGTTTGTTTGGTTTTTTTTGCGCAAAAAAGAGTGACGTAAAATGTGCATGGTCTTATTTGCACGTCTGCTTTAGTGTGGCTGTGCTTTTGGGTAAAGCTCGGTACAAAATACTGTGTTAAAGACCACCATTACACGTAAAGAGTTGTCCAGCTTTGTTAGTAGTAGGTATTTTCCTCCGCTGTCTTCTTGAAAACTTCCACTGCAGCAGCAACATTTATTCATAATTTCGTTGCATTAAATCATAAGAAAGTTTCACACTATCAGACTCAAGTTCCAGCACATCTCATTACTATGCAGATTGGCAACGTTATTAACATTTCTTTGTCAATAATTAAAACTATCGCGAAATCAGAGTCAGCTGAGTCGACCACTTTTACTCCTCCCACTCATCCCCCGACTCTTTCCATCTCTGCAAGTTTTAAGTTCAGCACCAAAACATCTTTTTTCGACGGAATGCAAATCTTAGCTTGGTTGCCTAGTTAATGAGCAAGCAAGTTAGTTGTATGAGAGAAAGGGCTTCGGGCAAAGTGGAGCGCATGTCTGGAATAATCTGAGCACGGCGTATTGATTAACCTCATTTGTTAAGCAACATGCCCGACAAGGCCAGTTTTATGAGTTGGAATAGCGAAGCTCTTGGGGACCAGCCAACATTGTTGAAACTAGCAGGCAACCGGGCAAGGAGATAAGGGAGTCACTATGGGACGAAGGAGGGGTAGAGGTTTATTGCGTATCTTACTGTAGAGTAGGAGGCCAGGTCAACTCAGAAACGAATACCACCAAGGTGCGCCCTCTTTTGAGACTGGTTTAAACTTGAATAACAATTTAAATCCGGAAAATTATTATTCCACAGTAGAAGATAAGTTGCTGCAACTAACAACCTTAAAACATCTCTTTTGGTCTAAGGAAAGTTGTGTCTTGTCTCATTTTTTATTGATGAAAAACCTATTGTGCAGAGTGAAAACAATTTTTTAGACTGGTGTTTCATCTCTAGTTTGTTCGTCAGGAGGAGCAAGGTAGTGATTCCAGAACACAGTTTTCAGTCCAGTTACATCATCTCAATTTACTATAAATCCACAATATGACCTTACTGAATTGTATAGTACATATGATTGAAATATGGTTATGTGTACACACTGTTCAGTCTGCCATGAACTTGTTGATTCACTTTGTTTCAAATACCAATAAAGAAAAGGGCACATCTTAGTAGGCAACGTTTCCTCTAAAAAAAATCCAACAAGTCTCTTATGGGCTTTTTAAGATATTTTTTCAACCTTTGATGGAGTATCCAAGCGCTGCCTGCTCACCCCAACTAATAAAGGACATTGAATTAGTTGAATATATGCAAAGAACTTTTACAAAGTATCTGCCCAGTTGCACAAACCTGTGTTATTTCTTTAATTAGAGTTACTTGAAATGTGACTTCTTAAGGCAGATATTTTTTTACGTATTCACTGATGCACTATCTGTTAATTTGGAAGCAGATACATTTTTTACGTTAAGTCATAATACTCACACGCAGGGCACCCACTTCACTTTTTTTCTAATTTTGTTATCCATGTTTTAATCCCTTCCCTGTCTTTCCAGCACACTTCCTGGCTGTGAAACACATTTTATTTTCATTTTTTACAAATTGTTCTTAAGTATAATAGCTTAGTGTAACTACTTATGGCAAATATTCCTGCTTTTGTGGAAGGGCATACAATATTATTTGTTTCTGATTGTAGCTGTAACTTACAATGGCTGACCGCTATCACTTTGCACAGAAACATAAATATCGCGAGTACACCAGCACTGAAAGTTGGATATCAACCCAGTTTACCAGTTACCTACAAAAGTTGCTATAAGATTTGCTGATCTACGCAAAGATTCTTACCTGATGCATGCATAAGTCCAACTAAATAGAAATTAATTAACAGTTGTAATTTCCAAATAGTCTCATTAGACAATTGGGTTATAGGTTAAAATTTGTGAACAGTTTCGTTTTTTGTAATTTCTTTGTTGTAATGTCATGTAGTACAACTTCGTTCCCAACTCCACCGAAATACTGGTTTACGTTTTTCTTTGCAGCCCTGTTCGCAGTACCTAAGAATTACAAGTTGGTTGCAGCGCCTCTGTTCGAGCTGTACGACAATGCCCAAGGCTATGGCCCTATCATCTCCAGTTTGCCCCAGGCCCTGAGCAGGTAAGGAGTCGTAAAGCCGAAACTCATGGCTCTCCAAGGAGAACTCTAGCTCGTTGAATGGCGGTGCCTTTTAGGTAGGGCTCATGCCTGGTCCATCAATTCTCAAAAGTTGTTAACCGCAAATAACCCGAGTTGATGCACACTCAGCTCAATCCATCCCCCACACGCTTATAGTTGCTGCTGCAGTGCACCTGTCCAATCACGAAAAATATATGATGTAATCTGCTCTTGATTTATCATTTAAAATGTGGACTCGTTTATTTTAAAGTTAACAGTTTATTGAGTTTCATGTGAGAAAAGAGATAGCAATGAACCAAAATAATAGCAAAAAAATGTGCCCTACATTTTTTATAACTGATGGTGTGTAGCAGGCAAGTATTGGTTTTGGAAATGCTAGACATAAACAGCAGCTCAATTTTTTCTTTTTTTTTTTTTACCCCTTCTACACTTAGTGAGCTTACACACCGGGCCATTGAATAGTGGAGCTCATTGTATGTTATACACTGATATTAAGATAATAGTAGTGATAGCTCTAGAGCTTTTGTTGATACGCTACGGCTTTTGCACGAAGCCTGTAACCTGAAATTAAAACTAAAGAATGCTAATTATTTCGACTTGTATCCCGAGAGCAGAGCTGGGGTTATAATAGGTAATTACATTAAATTAATTAGTATGAGTTAGTTTTAGGCTAAGTGCGAAAACGTTTTTAGCTCAGTAAGTTAAACATGTGTACAACGAAAAGGTCCGGGTATAAGCAAGGAGGCAAGGTATAATCACCTAATTATACCCCGCTCGGTTGATTATACCCCCGCTCCTTCCTTCTGCCATGGTAGCAAGCAGGATGTAGTCAACATAAGCTAAGACTTTGAACCATCATAAATTGAGGCAGGCACCAAAATGTGACTGACAAATTAGATTTATTCTGTTACAACCCCAGATGAATTATAATATTGTCACATCATTCAACAGTTCAGGAAAGGCTGTGAATGGAATAACACAGTTGTGGTTATGCAGCTTAACTTGTGCTGAACGAAAATACCGGTAACCGGCTTTTGCAGTGGGAAATTGAAGACATCAGAGGGAAATAATACACTTCACCACGCAAGTAGAACTAACAATAAAAGTTCTTGTTTAAATTTTTGGTGATCGCCAATCACAAGTTCTTCGCAAGTTTTTGTTTTCGCTAATCACCAAAAATTTAAACAAGTACTTTTATTATTGGCTCTACACCATTGTTGGTGTGTTGTGGCGCCACCACTGCTCGTCGTTAGCAAAGGCTTATTGTAATACAAAAGGCATATTGCTGTTTGTTCCTGTTGAAATTAAGGAAACACTTCGTAGAATTTTTATCACTTGAATTTTGACTCAACTTTTTAATTTTTTTTTGGTTCGTGCTTTTGAACAACTGGTATACATCAGAATTAATTAGATGTGTGATGTGAAGGTCTTACGCAAAACAAAACATTTGAGATTGGGTTAGACATTAAAATTACAAAAGACTTTAGGATGTAATTGCTAACAAGCAAAGACAAGTGCATATTGTAAATCATTTAAATCTGCCTCTGTCTTCTTAATGCCCAATTATTAATTGCAATTAATGGAGAAGTCCTTTGGCGTTTTACAATAAAAAATTTATGAATTGTGAAAGCTGTTTTGAAGCAACTTAATGGTAAGAATTATTTTAGTCTCTTCTTGGAAGTTTCGATTGACGGAGCCAGGCAGCCGGCATTGCATTGCGTTGTGTTCGTGTGCATCCACCGCGACGTTCTAGCAGTTCTTTTTCCTCGCCGCTTAATTACTCAACTTCGTTTGTTTGCTCACGGACCTTGGCAGAACGATAATGAGGGTGACAGGGGGCGGTGAGAGCATGTTCTCGTGCCTTTAGGGACTTCTCTCCTTTGGCCTCATCCTGCCTTTTGTCCTGCTTCTGGATAAGCATTTCAATTAGCGATTTACACACACAGTAATTATAACACTGTGATAAAAATGGGATCAGAGCGGAATTGACCTATGCCACGCTAACTGCCTTTCTTAGTTGGTTGCCAGTTAGCCAACTAATTTCAATTTGGAGGTACGCACAATACTTGGTGCTTTGGAGCATTGCTAATAACAAAGGCCAGACGCAAGTTCAGTGCAATTTTAAACATGCAAGCCAGCAAAGCACAGATTTCATAATCTTGATTGCAGCGGCATACTCTTTGCCATTACGGACGTCTACAAAACATACTTCCAGAACATCATATAGGAAATTACATGGTTAAAAATAAATTTCAAATATTATAGTTTATTCCAAATTGACCGTAGCCTGGCATAAGTAGTCACCATCCACTATTTGCATCACATCCAGATTTCTATTTGATTGTATAAGAACTAACTAATCTTAGGTTTTGACTGCGTTAAATCCCCTAATTTGTCTGAGCATGGATTTGTGCACCACACCTCTACACTTGTAACTTTTTTCAGCTCTTATCTTGGTGCAATGATATTCACCTTGTTCGTCTGATATCTGGATCCTTTGCAGCACTTTGTATGGGCCTTATGGGCTTATTTTTGGCTCGCAAGCATGGATAGCTAATTGCAGGGGGGGGGGGGGGGGGGGAGGGATACAGTTGTAAACCTAATTCCGTTGCCTATTATTTACCACTATTCAAACCGATTTGGCTTTCCATCCTTGGCTTTTTATTCTTGATATTCACGCTGTATTGTGGTTCCTTTCGGTTCGGTTGATGTGAGGCACATAACAAGGGGTCCCTCCAGTGGTGGTTTGAAAGTGTTTTCTTGTATGTATTTGTGTGCATGTTAAATGCTACCTATGGCAGTTTCCTTTTGGCTGCACACTGTGGCTTTGCGGTAAAGCTTCGGTCTTTGGTCTCAAAGACTGATGGTTCAGTTCCTGTTCAGGAAGTCTGATATTTAAATCCAAAAAACAATGGAAATAGGTTTACATCTGTATTTATTTACCGCTAGTTGAGCTGATTTGCCTTTCTGGTCTGTTTTTTTACCTGGTGAGTGTGTTATTCTGCATATCCACAACGGTTTTTAAATCCGATGAACTATTCAACTATGAAGATATAAACCTTTTTTGGAGCTATTTTGTCTGCCATTTTGGATTTTTAGGGACAGGTAGAAAATCAAGTACCATTACATACGTCGTTCAGCCTCATTTCACAGAATACTCCTTCATTCAAGTCCATTCATGCGGTTTGGCCGTAACTGTGCAACAGGCAGACAGACACAAGGGTAGACAAAGTGCAAAGACGACAATTTATTTGTTTTAACTACAACATGTTGCAACTTGTTCTTCAGAACTGCCTCCTTTTGAAATGAACAAAATTGGCACGCTTCTAACTGACCGTTTTCTACTTGAGGCAATCCTTCTTCAATCTTAATTCGTTCACTATTTCTTGGCATCTTTGTCGCATGTGGTGGCACGTGAAAGGGAGGGGCCCGGTTGCCTCTTCGACGAGTAATGAGGAAACGTCTTCGCCTAATTAATTGATCGCTAATCCTTTGTGGAATATTGGTTGGTGCTTCGAACTGCTGAAGATTCAGCCAGAACGAATGTCAATTCTGTTGAGCCTTGCCAAACCATCATTATTCAAACCTAAAGAGGGATTTTACAGTCCCATTTCCATTTAAAATGTTACACCCCCACCCCCCACTCCCTGACCCACTTTAATATCCCCCCCCCCCTCCTTTACTGAGTGTTACAATCAAGAAAGGACTTATAATGAGTTGAAAAGAGAATGTGGCACTATCTCTGAACACCCAACCCAATTAAGCAGATATAATACTAATTTTTGGACACATTTTATGGGTTTTTTGTTTTGTTTAATGTCCACAAATACTTGACTAAGGCTTTTATCACAGTCACTTTAATTTCGCATCTCACGGCACATAATTTTGGTGTTGACATTTCGATAATTTATTAAATTTGCTAAGAATTATTACACTAGTTTGGTACCGTATATTGAATGCAGCTTACGATTCAGTGTGATTAGATTCGTACAGGTCAGTGACCCATTTCAATCTTCTGTCCTAATGGGCGCAAAATAACAACGTGTTGACGTGCCTTTTCCTTCATAGCTTCCATCCTTTCTTTTGGCTGGGGACCGAGACCCGTTTACTACGCTTTCTTCACTTCCCTTGTAAAATTTGGTCTTTGTCATTGGGGCTTTGCATGCCCTGTTAAATAAATAAATAAAAAATTCCACTCGGTATATCCAAAACTTAGCAAAAAAAAATTTAATTGCTTGTCGTGTTGACGGGGGGGGGGCTTCTAGCCTCTGTACACTTGGTTGTGTTCTACAACAATTTCTCAGGATGAGAATAGAACCTTTATTTATTTTTGTTTACATTTTTGCTGCCCGTGGCATTGATCATTTAAAATGTGAAGAACAGATCCATTTTACATTTTTTCCCGTACACGATGCGAATTTCGTAAAGATTGAATTCTTCGGGAAATGCACACTCGTTTTATCATTGGACTTCATGTTTTTCTGTAGGCATATGTTCTTGGTACTAAAGGGTTAACATTGATGTAACTTGGTCGAATGGTAGGCACGACTGTCTCAGATGCCAGAAGTCTTCGGTGCACTCCTGGCGTCAGCCCATCGCTGTGCTTTAGGAATGAGAACAGCCCAGGAAATGTACTTGTGCTCATGCTAACTTGTGACATGTAAAAGACTGTAACTATTATTCAGTCAAACTGTCTCTTCCATCCCGATATAACTTTAGCCAGTTAGTTGAAAAGGATGGTCATGCAACTGTTTCCTTTTTTTCTTTATAAATCCTGTACGTTCATGGTTCATGGTATCTTGAACTAACTACTCCTCTTCAAAGAGAGTATTTTGTCAAAATGTGCAATTGTCAATATTTTGCATTAAGTGCCGGGTTCGTACACGGCCTTAAATATGAAAACTGAAAATAAAAGTTTTGAAAACCTTGAAAATTGGAACTTTTTTTGTCGGGGCATTGAAATGGCCTTGAATTGTATGAGTGTACTTTTGTAGGAAAGAGATTAATGCCATAACAGTAATATAAGTTGTGGTATAAATAAATGAATAGAAATAATTTGTCAACCGAATCCATTTCGTCTGTGAACGAAGCTTCCTCGGATTGGACTGTTGACAGAAAGAGAGGTGCCGGGCAGTGCAAGCCATGTTTTACAGAGGGGGTAGCTGAGCAAATAAAGTTTTACTGTCTGTTAGTTGCTGTAATCCTCCTTCCTCCGTGTCCATTGGGGGAGGAAGGACATAATATTCATCATTGTTTACGACGGTTTAGCATCCTACAACAAAATTAAGAGCACAGTGGCGCCGACGTTGAGATCTGACGAAATACTGGAGTTTAAAGGATAATTTTGAGAGACTTAAGGTGTGCAAAGACCCTAGAAATTGGTTGTAAATTAGCCTTGAAAAGCCTTGAAAGAGCCTTAAAAGTGGTTTCGTCTGTTATGTACGAACCCTGTAAGTGGGCTTGCTCTACAACTTCAAAAACTCTTTATGTCTTTCCTAACACAGAAGGAGTGTTACTTAGCCATTTTATTTTTGCTGACTCTTTTTGCAATAAATATAGGTGTTATTTTTTTTAGCCTTTCCTCTCTGATTTTGTGTTGCTGATTTTCTTTTGCTGAATCTGTTAATTGCAAGGATGTGCAACGTTTTTCTAGATGGCAAGGTTTCCACTTTTTCTTTCTTCTTCATCATCTATCGTTTATCTTTTTAAGCCTGCAGTTTTGTTGGTGGACAGAGGCGCTCGAAGACACCTCTAGACACGTGCCCAGTTTCCCAATGGCGCTGCATTTGGCGGCTCAGCGGTTCTTCACTTTAGGAACTGTAGCTTTTGGTTTGCGGTGCAAAAAAAAGATGCTAACTTGGTTGCATCTTTCTCGCATGCACCTTCTATGTTTTTCCCTTTCGTGACAAATGTTGGTTTAGCCCCTTTAATTGCTTTGTGTAGTCGTATCTTTGTGTTCATACTGACAAGGGAAGGAAAAAACAACAATCATTATCAATGGTTTAATCTAATGGTTAATTATCCCTGTGTGACTTCACACGGTGAAGCGTTGAAAAATGAAGAAAAATGTTGTGCGACACTTTCCAAATGAAGCCCTCCAAATTTTGATGCAGTCTGATTGAACCGTCATTCAAAGTTCTACTGAACCAGCGATCCAGCTTCAGCTAGGTTCATTAATGCCCAAATATAAGTTAAGCATGTGTACGATTGTTCAACTTCAGGACTTGTAATTTTTATTCCATAAAGTTATCCTTTTTTTTGCCCACAAATGGTGCCCTGTCTTTTTTTAAAACTTCATACACGTCGCTAGCCCTTCTAGTTCTGTTACATTAAACTGTTCTTCTCTGACATGAAACCTTGAAAGTGGAAACAACGAGCTCGTCAATGTAAAATGGGTTTGGGAACCTACAACTATTGAGATCGAGAAGAACATCATACATTGCTATGGTTACAACCAACTAAAATAAGTGATGTAGATTGATTGAAACCATAGCAATATACGTTGTTCTTCACGATCTCAATAGTTAGCTTCTCAACCCTATTTTGCTACGTTGTTGAGTGATCGTGTTTTTTCCACTTATGAAGTTGTACAACTACGATTAATTGCTACTGAAATTTTAATCTTATTTCTATTACTAAGTACACCTTTGGGCATAAAAAATGACTGTATCGAGGTTCAAGTAGCCCGACAACAATGCAAACTTTTTCATTGTTATAAATTAGAACATACATAACTGAAGGCGGAAGGAATTCTCATTGTTGATGCGAAAGAGTGGCATTGTTGAATGGCATTGTTTATAGCCCCAATGTAACGAAAACGATCATTTTTTATGCCCAAAGGTGTACATAATAATGAATATTTTTTGGCTTATGAAACAACTGTTTTTGCATATTTCATAACGCTTAACAATCGTCCTTACATGACACACTGTTGCATCCAAGGGCAAAAGAACAAGTCAAGTGCAGTTGACAGTTGAAACTTAGCGTGAATACTGTCAGAATGTACGGTGCTACCTACACCTTATTCAAAACGGTCGTACCTCAGTTCCAAATTAAAGCATTTTTATTACGTTTGTTGGAAAAAGAACTTCTTTCTTCTAATTTAAATTGAAACTAAACATGAATACTAGTAGGTGTGATGCTATTGCGTAGTCAAACAGCTGTATCTTATTTCCTAATTGCGATGAAGCGGTTTTATTACCCTAGTTAGAAAAAAAACACATCTCGATATGTGGTAATTTCTGGACTTTTTTGACAAATTGTTAAACACTTCATGGTTATACTATTTTTTTCCCTTCTTCCAAATTCGTCTTTGTGAACTGGTGTTTGATACCTTATTATTTTTTCACAGCAAAATCTCTTTGTTTAATATTTAAGATTTTATGATCAGCGAAAATTGATATGTCGTTCTTGTGCCGTCTTCTTTTTTAACAAGATCTTAATTAGTTTATTTTGTCCTTTTAACAAATGATTGGGGCGGGAAACCATAGATATCAACACCGTACATCATTTAGCTGGCTATCCAAACTTCATAAATAGTTTGTTTATTTTTTTTTTTCGTTTAGTAGTTTTCTTATTCGGTGTAGATTTGGTATCAATTTTCTTTGTTAGAGAATTTTTGTTTTCTTTCCACAAAAAGAGCATAAAAAGACCACACCGTTCTACTCAGTAAATATATAAATCAAAACTTTACTTATTGATGAATTATCACCGAACAACAGACCACAAATCTGCATTCAGTACATGTCACTAGACGAAGCGGTTCACTTTCATTTTCGTTATGCTCATTGTAGGGCAATGACGTCACCTTCGGGGAATCGTCGGATTTTTACGGAAACACTAAGTTGCTTACCAGGATATGCAGCTTTACGTTTTAACTTCGTTTATGGACGGCATACAAATGAGGTTTAAGCGTGCTATTATGAAATAGCAACCAAACGAAAATATAGGATGATGAAATGCATGGGGTTAGTATTACTACACCCAATGTAGAAATTATAAAAAAATGTAGAAAATTGCATCTTGGTCTTTGTTTCAGGCTGATCTTGTCTGTTCATGTAGAAACTGCTCTCATTGTATCCTACCCCTTCTATTTCCTCTTCCCCTCCCTCCCTTAGTGTCATAAGTGTTAAAAATATTTCAAATACCACTGAGGCAGTTTTAAATTAAAATCCAATTTTTTTTTGTTCCGTACGTCTACTTGATGGCTGTCAAACTTTACCAACAACAATCTCGATTTTTTTCTATCCATTTTTTAATACTTTTCAATTTTTTCTCCTTTTTTTATATTCCATCCTTCTCGAACGTTGGTTGGAATGTGGGCGATGCCTCAGGGAATGGATGGTTTGTGTCAGCGTTGGGCATGCCACAGCTGCTTGCGCTGCAACTGGCCTGTCAGGCCGAATACCTCGTGATGGCCAGATTGAGAGACAATCGGATGAAAATAGGATTTTCGTGTCGAGCCTGTCGCTTGTCCTTCGGACAAAATGTAAAAGGGGTGGTGGTGGTTAAGAGTGGGGGGCACCAGCTGGATGACTCACTGGGTCCGTCCGAGTTTTTGGGTAAGAGGCGGCATGCGCTGCCGTCCTCCAAACTGTGGCTGTGTGGGTTTTGTTGGTTTAGAACACGCGTGTTGCAACCAGGGGGTAATAAAACGTAAATCGTAAAGTTCTAAGTATTCAACCATTGAAAACACCAGTTCTGCTCATTATTTTTTTTTTCAAACTGTTTTTTAAAGAGGTGTTTCCCTGTTCATTACAGCACATTTGAATACTGAAACGCATCTGAGGTTGTGAGTTGATCCCAACTGGAAATGCTTCGTCTATCACATGCCTTACATAATTATGTTTTGTTTACTTAAGTATATTTAAGCAACACAGCGCTTTAAGCAACATATCATTCGCAGATCAAAGCAGGCAAGTGTAACACGATGTGGAATACATAAAATTATTTCCAACAACAAAATCTACTCCCCAAATTTCAGAATGTATTTGTAGCAAAGGTTTGAGTAGTGGTAGGGAAAAAAAGCCGTAAAAGCTTCTGTACAGTCGCCTTTCTTCCCCCCTCTGGCTGTCTGTACTGTTGCAAAAAAAAAAAAAAAATCGAGACTACAGTAAAGAAGCATGCAATCGGGCAAAACAAACAAGAAACAATAAGAAGACACTTAAAGCTGCCTGGCATATTGACCTAGTTTGTGTATCATTGGTTTTTTACCAAAACTTTAAAGATGTGATATGTGTCCTTCAGCCAGCATGCAACTCCAATGCTTCAATTCTCCATTCCCGGACCTATAGGACTGGGCAACAGACAGCCTCAGCATCTCGTGGGAATGGATGTTTGCGTATGCCTTCCCCCGTTTTCCGTCCTGCGACATCCGGCTGTCCCAGTTCTCCTTCTCCTGGTAAACCCCCTTTTGCTGACAGTACCATGGTTCTTGGACCTACTGTGCCTGATCCCGCTTCCCCTGAAAACCGGATCTGCTCACCCAACGTCGGGACCAAACAATTCAGCCAAGTCTGGCCACTCTTCATCTTAACGTGTGGACACTCTGAAGCATAGCCTAACGAACGCAGGTTTCTTACCTCCAGTGGCTGCCCCAATGCCACAGGGAGTCGACTGCCAAGATGTACGAAGCTAAATGGCAAAGATGGTGTGAATGGTTTGGTGAATTCCCTAGAACATCTTTCCAGGCCAGCTTGTCTCCGATTGCCATAAAGGGATATCAGTTTGACCTTGTGTTGTCATGTGTCTGGAATGTGTAGTCAGTATGCAGCGTGGTGATCTCGAGATTGGTTAAGGCTTTCAGCAACCTGTAACATTGAATCTGTCATCATTTCACTGCATGTAACCTCCCCTGGTCCTTGCAAGCTTTATCTCTTACGAACCTCTGCTAGAAAAGTTACCAGTTACCAATGAGTCTTACTTTGCTGTCTTACCAGAAAACTGTTTTGCTGGTAGCTTTGGCAAACGGAAGTCCTAGACTTATTTTATTGGTTTGCGAACTTGAAGCCATAAATATAGCCCATAGAGTTAATGTGAAGAGTTTGAAATTATTCTGATAATGGGTTCAAAAATTATCATGGATACAGAAAGAGAGCAGCACGGGATAAGTGCCTTTGTTCTGGTTTGCTTCAGAAAGCGGGAGATGTGACCTTGCTACTCTAGGTTTAACTGGATGGTTTGGGGATCAAGTTGCACATGGTGTCATAGGGAGCATCTCCTGAAACTTTGCATGGTTATTCTTGCAAGGACTTGTCTAATGACCATTGCAGTGAAAATGACCTTGGTAGTACAGGATGGTCCACAAAAAACTGACGACCCAAGATTTTCTAAGTCTAACTTTTCTAGTTAGCATCTCAGAACCAGGAGAGGACAGAAGCCAAAGCTAATGAAACGGGAAGATTTCTGTCCTCTCCTGGTTCTGAGGGCTGCTAACTAGAAAAGTTGGATTTAGACAATGTTGGGTCGTCAGTTTTTTGTGGACCACCCAGTATGTTAGCAAAACCGTTCTAAGTCCTCGGGGAATAAGCATTTTGTGGTGGTCCAGCTAAAATATCAGTCTGGTTTTGGGCCGGCAACATGCACTGAAAAACTAAGGAGCTCTCCCTACAAAAGCTGCCGTTGCTAGCAGATTGTTGCACGCATGCGCAACATGTTGTGTGATGAATTTGCATTGCCAGCATGACGTGTGCGTGCGCTGAAGAGGGGTTGGGGCGGAGGATGTAGATGGAGGGGTGTTGCTTATAGCGATCCGTTGGGCGAGCGTGAGTAATGCGGCATCTGGAGCAAGGAGATATTCAAATGGCAAAATAGGTTTGGTCCTGCATCACTGTCACAATATTGTGCAAAACGACAGGCTCTTGAGTCAGACATGCAAAATAGTAATAAAAAAAATCTCTGTCACCTACCTGCCTTTCTTTCGATACAATTTCTGTGAATAACGTCTTAAGTTGAAGGCCACGTGCAGTTGCTGTCACATCTGAGTAGTGAAGCTTTTGAACCGAACCGTTGAGTTATTTGTTCGAAGTGTGAAGGTGAAATGCGAAATTGTATTAGTGCCGTTATTACGAGGTTTTATGACTTCTTTGCTTTATACCAGGTATATGTGAAATGTGAAACCATGAATGTATAGATTGGGATGAGTTTGGTTCTGTGGAATCCCTCAATATAGACACGTTAAGGGCCAAAATTTTAGTTTACAGATGACATCTGGAGTGCGCCACCATTTATACACACGACTTTTTGTGCCCTCCAAGGCTTAAGGCACTATGGAACCGTACACAATATGACGTCACGCATGAGATAGGGATTCACGGAGTAACAGTTTCGGACAAAGGGGGAAGCGGGGTTAGGAAGAGCAAAAAAAATCATCAGAAAGTTAGGATTAATTCGGAGTAATAATGAGAACTCAAATTATTTCATGAATTTCACGAAAAAACCGCCGGATTTTCCCAAATTGTTACCCTCTCCATCAGTAATGAAGATGGAGGGAATTAGTCATTTGTGACATCATTTTCTGGGTAGGGGGTGGTGGACTGGCAGTGGTGCAAACGTTCTGACAGAGTGACGGGGAAGGCAGCCAAAACATGTAAAAGGAGGGGAGGATTGAGGCTTAATGGCGCATCGACAGCTAGGTCATTAGTGCCTACCTCAGTCACAGTACAGTGGTCCGGGTTGCCACTGCACCACACATTACAGAGATATTAATCAAACCCCTAATCTAGATCCTATCATAGATCTGTACCTCCTGCAAAAATTGAAAAACACCAAAAACATGTAAAATTTGCGTGATGTCCTATGCGTGTAGCCTCCATTACTTGACATACATAAAATGATGGTTTAGAGCATGCCTTAGCATTAGTTTCTGTTAAAAAGGTAGCAAAGCTTTAGTCTGTAAACCTTACATCGTCTGCATTGCAAAAACAGTTTTCATGCTCACTCACAGACATATAAGGCTGTCACTACAAAAATAAAATATTTCTATGAATCTATACAGGCGAGACGTGAGTTGGGATTAATCAAATAAATGTGAAGGGGAAAACGAGAACTTGAAAGGCTGGTCTGGTTATGGGTGGCTTAACAGTTTGTCTCTTTGTACTGTGCATTTTATTTAATTTATTTTTGCTTCAGGAGGGAACCCCTTACTGTTTCGTTTGTCTTCTTGCCCTTAACCCTTTACATTGTTCCCCTTACAACCTGGGAAGGTCGGGGGAATTTTTTTTGTCGGACACGTGAGGAATCTGGGGATTTGCGAGGTCGTGAGGTAAAGTCGGAGGATTTAAGTGGATCTAAATCGTAAAATAAATATTAAGCAAATTGTAGTAATTGGAAACAAATTCTTGGAACAGTTAAAAAAAACTTGAAGAAAAGAAGCAAAAGCTATTGAGCGATGTATTAAAACGGTTTCAAGCAATTCAAAAGGAAATTGCCGAGCTGAAGAAACTTCAACGTAGTATAATTCCATTGAGTAATTGCAACTTGTTTTTTTTCTGTTTTGTCATAAAATGTGCGGGAAAAATCCAATTTTTTTTTACCTGGGAAAGTCATGGGATTTTTTTAAGAGATCTGCTCGGGTACCATGTTAACAAAGCAAGCATCAATTATTTGTTACCTACTAGCTGGGCCCATGCAGCATGCATGGTGGAATGAATTTCCCGGTGTTAGCCTCTGCCGGTGTTTAGTCCCCTTAGGAAAGTAAATGTTGTTTGCAAACAATATTTAAATGTACTAATGTTGGATGTTTTTATCAGATGGTACTATTAGAATATTACACTATGACTAAGCCGATTTTCCACGTCATCTCGTGGTTCAGTTTTGTTGACTGGTTCCAGAAGATGGTGGTCATGTTCCTTGCTAATACTTTCGCAGCTGTCCGTTGGCTTCTAAGGAAGGCTTGAGCTTGATGGACAGTGTGTCAAACGTTGTACTGACTTGGTTTCACGGCATAATGTGGGATGTTTTTGTTGTACGACGCCTTTACAATATTACGCAGTGAGTAAGCCGTTCCGGCATGTCAAGCCCTCTGTACATGGAACAGTTGGGAGCTGCGTAACATGCGTTTCCGATTCTGCGTAACGTGCATTTCCGTTGAATGGGATTGTACGCAGTGGTCTGGAAGGCATTTATCTGTCTAACTACTGTTAGTATTACTTTGCTTGCTTCAAATTTCAGGGTAAACTTCATTTATGGTGTAGATCACCTCTTTACCAGAGACTTGTCGTTGCCGTTTGCCTGGCACTGTTTTTGCTGCAATGTCTGAAAGTTTCCTTATCCTTGAAATGCTACGTATAGTTGCCGGTGGTTGAAAATGGGTCTATCACCGACGGGCCGTCGTTAGTTCATTCCAATCACGTATGGTTTTGGGAAAGAAAGATTTGGCAAACGCTAAGTTATTACATTGAGGGCTTTTCTCCTTCTTGTTGGTGATTTGACATGTGTGTGTGTTTTTGGTTAGGAACCACATATTTGTATAGTTTGACACTATTATAAGGCTGAACGATTTGCCACGTACTGACATGTATATTTCCTTTTTCCTGGGTGTCATGCCGCCAATTCACCATAGAAACCACGAAGAACACATTGGCACATTTGACACACACTCACAGTTGTATTTTTTTTTTGGCCCTGGATGTACTGAGCCATACAAACCACGAAGATTCGTTCTATTTGCTAAGAATTTTAATTTTTTTTTTACTTACCATTACAGACCAAACATCTTATTTGTCACGCCTACTGTCATTTTTGTTACAGCGGTCAGTTTACTTAACCATTGCAAACCACAAACATTGACAAAAGTTAAAAGTCAAACCACTGACAATGCCACATTCCACAACAAAAGGGGGTGCATTGGGGTTACAACTGTTGCAAATATAATTTTTGTTCAGTTACCGAGTATCAACGGTCACGCACGCAATGATTGTTGCTGCTTACATTAAAACAATTCAGCTCAGCTCTGAAAGCCTTCATCTATGAAACAAATAAGCCATTCTATAGTTTCTAGCTGCCAATTTCGAGGTCTATTAGCATCCAAATGAACAACATAGTTTAGTTTGGTTTACAACTATACGTGATTATATGGAACACGGGTTCTTTCATTTGGCCCATCAACAATTAACTCGTTAGAAGAATTGTTAGGCTCTGTAGCGAAGACACTGTACGTGTACAAACAATGAAAAAATGTTACTTTTAATTGTAACGATAATTGTTAGATAATGCGGATGGTCCGTGAGATCGCTTGCAGTTTATACTGTTCGTAGGTGCATTGTTGTTGGTTATACGCGTGAACCCATTAGCCTTTAACAATGGTTAAATGGGCCAATGACTGCTGATGACTAGCACACCGGAACCATCTCGCACGCTAGATGATCACGATATTAGTGTTCCAAATTGGAAATGTTAGTTATCCTCGTTGCAGTTTTATACTTAGCAGTGTATTGAGCTGTTTTCTTCAGGGCCTGCTTTTGGCCTGCAGATGTTATTGAAGATGGCTGGTATTTTTTTGCAGCGCACACACTCAACTTTTCCCATATACTTAAACTTCATCAAAAGTCTGGCCTTGAAAGAGAACAAGCTAGTGCTTATTACAGGCCGTACACACAAGCTTGGGCCGCGTTTGATAAACGGGACAATATATTGTGCCGCTTCACTTTTCCGGAATAGGGTTTTACCCGAAGCTGCGAGGCATATCCTATACATCACGCCTAAGTCCTCTCTCACTCACATACAAGCACCATAATATTAGACAGCCAGTGTAGGCAAGCATACTCGCCAGAAGTGATGCGATGAAGACAAAATCGCTGGCGCCATGTTTTTGGGGAGGCGGCGCCGGGAAATTTGTTGGCTAATTACCGGCTTTCCCTGATTGGGAAGAATCATCAAGACACCCATAATTCCCGATTCGAGTTAATTAGGTCCATCGCTTAGGAGCTTGCGGGAGCGTCCCCACGGCGACCCTTGGTTGTAGAGGCCAAAGGGTCAGGGAGGGGTCTTTTAACCCCCTCCTTCCCCTACTTTAATTATACACCCCTACCCCTCCGTACCTTTGTGACATACCATTCCTTTCAGCCAATAAGGTTGGGTGCCTGGAAGCGCCAAGAAGCGGGCTACGTGTGATTCGGGAGTAATGGGAGTGGATGGCTGACGGAATGGTGCATGCCTCTAGGCCCAGATCGATGGCAAGCCCAATTGAAAGGGAAGATAGACAGACAGATGGTGAAGCATTCATTGGACGAGAATTCAGAAGTTGGTTCAAGGTGGTGCACTCTTGCTGACTAAGATTTGTTGCACTAACTTTTGTTTCGGTATTGACTAGTTTGTTGTTGTGATGCGAGTACGTCTTCAGTCTGTCTTAGAAGTTGTGAGTTGGCTGGAGTTTGCATCAATAAGTCGTCGTTTACTAATAACACGGTTGATTACTTTATAATAAGTACTAGCTCTACTAGCTGCAACCCGTATAAGGACGGCATGTGTTTGGTGAATGGTGTGTCAAGTCCCAGTACCCCCCCCCCCCTCCTACTTGGTGGGCGACGCCTTCACTACGTGTGGGAGGACGAATGAGTTGGGTCGTAAATGAATTCACGTTGTCAGTCATTCTTCCACTTCGTCCTCACGGTTTTCCACTTCCCGCGGCACTGTGGAGTGCTGCTATTCAATCTTACTTGACTTTGCACTTCTGTCTCGTGGTTTCCAATTATGGTCTGAGATGGCGTCCATGTTCCTCTAAGGTGCGAGCTATTAGACCATTGCCCTTCTTTTCGTTTGACCGAAGCAGAAGACAGTACAACAGCCAATCAGAGCTTGCTGGCGATATTAGACCTCGCTTGCTAGAGGTATTAATAATGTAGGTAAGCGTTTGAATAAATTAGCTGTACAGTACTTAAAGACACAGCAGTGAAAACAATTGGTTGTAATTAGTAAAAGAAAAAAAAATGCAGCGGTTCTTTTAGAAAAAACATTCAAAACTAGTAATTTTCATATTCCAAAGGCTGCCAAAGAACTAATAAAAAATTTTTTTTATTTCTGGTCAACAAACAACCATTGTAAAGATAGAGTAAAAAGTTGATTATGTAGAAATATTTAAAGATTGTTATTTACAAGCACTGTTGGTGGCTGATTCCTCAATCTATTAAAAACACTTTTCACTGAATAGAAAAATTGTAGCCAAAATTATTTTTTTAATTTTTATTACAGGGTGGGGCTACGTTATCCGTGTATAACTGCAGAATTACCTATAGGTTGTGCACAACAGCCTACAGGCATCTAGCAATCCACTCTTCCCCTACATTACAAATAAGAGCGGACAATCTTAAATTTTCCATTATCAGTGTTTTATTTTGTTTGGCTGTATTCTTCCAACCCAGTCTTTAGATATTTTTTTCTGTAGTATTAATTTATCCATTACTACTACGACTTTGTAGCCAACGTTTCCATTATCGTAACGCGCTGTTCCTTTCTCCGCAGTAACTTGGCAGTATACAGTATAGGCATTGCCATAGGCTTATTGTGCCTAACGCAAAACCAATAAAGCCACGCGATATCTGGAGCGTTCGAATGGCTTTCCTGCAATGCGCTGGTGTACTGCGGAAAGTAGGCATGGCATCGGGAAGGGGCTGCATTGGATAAACGGGCTCTTTGATGATTTATGCGTATTAATAACATCATTGGCGATAAATGCGGATAAGAACCTTTTCTAATTAACTGTTTGTTTGCTTGTTAAAATTTACGGAAATTTTATAGCATGTGTGCCCACCCGTTTGGCTTTTCTTGGCTATCACCATGATGAGTGCATAGACTGTTGATGAGTTATGGTCTTTCGTAATTTTCGGCTCTTGCCAGGGGCCAGATCAGTAGTATATTTACATCCTACTAACGGTACTTCATATTTGTATGCAAAATACGCATACGTAAGCATAAGTAGGCATACGCTAAGACGTCACGCAAATTTTACCATTTTTTGGGCTTCCTTCCCGTCACATTTTGCCACAACCTTTGCCACAACCTTTTGCTACAACTCTTCCCCCCCCCCACGAAAATGATATAACCGATGAAAAGGGTAACAATTTAGGGGAAAATTCGGCGAATTTGTTTCGTGAAATTAATGAAGTTAGTCCGAATTTATCCTAATTTCTGTTCCTATATGTATACAAATACGTATGTATGGCTTTCGAAATTTACTGAATTCTCCTCCCCCCCCCCTCTCTTGTCCGAAAATGTTACTCCGTGAATGCACCCCTCTTGCGTGACGTCGTTTTGTGCACGGTCCAATAGTGCCTTCAGCCATGGAGAGCACAAAAAATAACGTATTGGACTGGTGGCGCCCTACAGACGCCATCTGCGAACTAATATTTTGACCCCTAAAGTGTCCATACACTTATGCTATCACTTGAAGCGTGTTCCGTAGCCAATAACCGCAATATGAGCGCATTGGGTGTATTAATTCTCGGAGCGCAACACAGGAAGGACTTCCGTTCCCAGCGATAGAATTCTTCTGCTTTACATTCAATACAAACATCAGCTTGTGATAATAAACACAACTCGGAATATGTTGTGACTCGGAAGTCATTAATAAAATACTCTGTAGTTGTAAATAAAACCATATTTGTTGTATGTTGGTGTATACTTAAGGGTTTACTCTCAGACGAATAGATGTGCTACCTACGACATCTCTTTTTAGACATTAGAGTACGTCGTTAGCCAGCCGAAAGTTGGAATGCATGAATACAGGGTTTGAAAAGGGTTAAGCACTAAGACGTAACGATTAAAAGTAGAATGCCAGTAGAGTGCACATAAAATAAACAATTTGTGACGTTTCGAAGCAGTCCCTGCTTCGTTATCAAGCAATAAAAGATTTGGCTAAGAAGCCAAAGTAAAGTAAAACATTATAAAGTCCATAAAAACGTAAAAATTCAAAAGCATAAATAAAAATAATAAGTACAATGGACCTATTGTGTGCGTGGCGTATCTTGAGTCCTGCAAGCATTTTATGAGCGGCTATGTCCTCCTGGAGAGGGCGGCGTTAATCGACGGCCGCGATTGTTTTTTTTTAACCATCTTGATATCAAAAAGGCACTCTGCTACCAAAAACGTACAATCTATTATTTGTGTTCGTTCTGCAGCGAACTCAAGATAGGCCGCGGACCATTTAAGGCAGCTTGGAAACTGTTAGAAGGAACGTGTCATCGCGGCTTCTAGTGCGCTTGAGAAGTCTGGTTTCTCCTGGTATAGTTTCTAAGGTCCATTTTATTTATTATTTTTATTTTTGTGGTTTGAGTTTTTACGTTTTTATGGATTTTCAAGTGTTTTGTTTGACTTCGGCTTGTTTGCTTGATAACGAAGCAAGGTTTGCTTTGAAACATCACAAATTGTTTATCAATACAGGGTTTACACATGCCTGAAAAACCCTTAAAAGTGTTTCAAAAATAGCAAAGTGTTTTCCAGACCGTGAAATTGCTTGAATTTTGGCATGTGACTTAGAAAAGGCCTGAATATTGTTTTTTTTCCCGTTATATCCTACTTTACTTAGACTTTAGTTACTACGATTTTGTTGGAACACTATCTGAAATGTACACGTCATCCTAATAGTTTGTTCACTAACGTTAAGTGTAATGACAAATTTGGTTTATTCCTTGCCGATGTTTTTTTTTTTGGGCGGGGGGGAGGGGTGGCGTGAGGTGGAGGCACTTTTAGCATTAAAGTTAGCCTCGTCTTCGCCTTATTTGGAAATTTTGAGTCGATCTGAAACTATGCTACAACATACTTGGTAGGGGCATGATGGCATAAATTACTAATTACTAAATTCATGAGTGTATAGATTGGGTCGGGTTTGGTTCTGGTCCCTAACGAGACCTACAAACTACGAGAGTGAGAGACCAGAATTCCTCCCAATCTATACTCTCATGCTAAAATGTGTGTTAATATCAGGTATGGAAATTGAAAAAAAAAATACTCCTTGAAAAGTCTGGAAAAATATAGAATATTATGATGATGATGATGTGTGCGAACCATGGCACATTAAAAAATGTTATAATTTGTAATACTCATTTTTACAGATCATTGCATTTCTGTTGATATACATACTGTTGCATTGACATTCATACAAACGTTGAGAAAAGTTATCTGCTTTTCTAGCTGCAGACAGTGGCGCTAAAACAAATTGAAGGCACACCAAACTGGGATGTGTGGCGATAAAACAAAGGGCACACCAAATTGGCGTCTCTCATTCGAGTTGGATTTATTTGCTTTGGTTGTCACAAACGAGCGATTGTTGCTAAGCACTAGGGGTCGGATTTCTCGTGTCTTCGCCTCAGGCTGCACAGCCGTGACTTTGCAGTCGTGGGGAATTATTGTTATGGCAAAACTTTGTGAACTTAACCTGCGAGCTTCCTTTCTTCTTTTGTCTCAGGCTCTAAGCCTCAGCGAATAAGACAAAAGGTGTTGCCCCTGGCAACAAAGATCCCGTTTGAGCCGCGTGACAAAATTAAATGTTGGGGACTTGTCTCGCTGAATTTGCCATTCTGAGTCGGAGATTATGGCGTTTCTTAACGGGGCGCTAACTCGTCTTTGGTACTAATCCCGGAAACTGTTGTTTAGCGCCGCCAGGTGCCTACACGGGAAAGAAAACCTGCCGTCTTTTTTTTTTTTTGGTTTTATTTTTTAAATCTGTATCCCAAAGCTGAGGTCGAATGCAGCTAATGCCAGAAGCATTTCTTGATTTTTTTTCCCCCTTCTTCTTCATAACGCTTTTTTTCTTCTTTCGGTTTCCGTTTTTGGCGCCAGATTGGATAATTTGCTGCACCGAGTTTTTGGTATAGCATTCGCAGCTTCTGGCGCATTAGTTTTTACTGGCATTTCCGCCGAATTGATGTTGTTGCCCCTAGTTACGTCGTCGTCTTTTCTCTACTTGGTGCACTATCGTTCTCTCCCAAGTCCGCAGTTGTAAGAGGAAGTCGCCCATTTCTGAGCGGTTGTAAGATGGCTCGCTTGATGGCGCTGTTCGTCGCTCGCTGATGCAGCGCTCGCAACGGGAAGGCAAACGATGCACTGTCTTCCTTGTATATATAGCAGTAGTTTGGCGCCTCTTTCGACTTGTTACTAAGCTAGCGTCGAAAGATTTTATGCAAAAAAAGGAGGGTTTGCGACGGCTACTATGGTACATGGTATAAAAAGTGAAACGTTTCGTTGCATACTTATCTCTTAAAGTGGCACTATCGCCGATTGAAAGTTTGCAGAATCTGGCAACATCTAGCGCTATCTTGTACTTTCTGGCATCAGGCAAGGGAATGCACAACGCCATTTCTTTTAACGAAACAAACAAGCCACGAGCCTCCGTAATTATTAGGTGAAAATTTGGTACGTCCTTTTGTTCATGGGATCAAGCTGTAAAGGTTAACCATATCACTGCCGCTAGATGGTGTGACGGTATTTTCGGACGATTTTTAGTCGGTGGGATAGTGCCACTTTAAAGTAGACTCCTGGTTGTTGGCTGTAAATTTAATTCAGACCTGTGGTTGTATTTGTTTGATATGTTGAAACTTCCTATGGATCTGTTTCTTACCTAGACCATCGTATTAACATATGTCACCCGTTAATAATAGTGCATAATTTTTGGTCTTCCAAATAAGAACCATAGAAATGGCATGCACCCAACATACCTTACACAACATAACATGGTAAATGCATAGTTGAAGACTATGTAAGCACTCGCCCATCTATTGGGGAGGAACACTCACAGACAGCAGGCCGAACCTGGTTTTAAAGGAAGCCAGGGATGGTGCACAGATAATTGAGTCAGGTAGTGAGTTCCAACGGGAGTTCCAACCTTTTCGTGAAAAACTGAAAAATTGTTGATGATGGTTCAGTCTACAAGTACATCGAACGTAGCTGTGTCCACGAGTCATTGTCGAATGGAGGGTGGGAAGGAAATAGTATCAATATCAACTAAGTGATGAAGAATTTGGTAGACTAGAATGACATCTCCACGAAAAAAACAGTATGGAGAGTCGGAAGATTCAAAAAGCGCACACGTTCTGGATAAGAGAGAGATGATGCATAGAGAAACACCACCTGGAATTACTTCAGAGCCGAAACACCCTCACTCTCAACTGTGAGCCTCTGCAATATTCATTTTTTAATATTTAAAAAAATTATGATTGTCCATTTGGAGCATGAATTACATCCCTTTTTAGACAGGAGATTGAATGATATCCAAAGTTGTTGGCAAGTCCAACTTTGCAAAGAACATATGAAAGTATTCAAAGTATTCAGTTGCAAGTTTTATTAGAGTTCTTTTATGTCTGATACGTACTGTGGAAGATGTTTTCTTATGCTGAAAATGTGGAACTGGGTTCTACGATATTGATGTAAATTTGAGCTGAAAAGGGGTTGACTTTACTGCGAAGAACATGTCCCGGCTTTTTCTTTCCGTGGGCCTTAACTTCCTGCAATTAGCAGATAAATGAAAATATTCATTAGGTTGACAAATTAATAGTTCTCTGATCACCCACGGTTGATGTGCACCAACCAGTCCAGCAATAAAACTTTTGGGAATAAAACTTTGAGTGTTCAAATATACTGTTTATTAACAAACAATCTAATGTGAAGGCTGGTTTGCCATGTCTGTGCAGTAGTATCGGCATGCGGATCTCAAGAAATTGGCAAAGTGTGAAGAATTGATGCTGAACCTTTATTTGATGATGCAACTTAAATGATTTTTTTTACAGTAACATTTTTTTATTTTTCTCAGCTTAACTAGTACATTGACCAGGCGCCAGACTAGTATCTAGTCAGTGATGCTGTTTGTGTTTTTGTGAGGAAGGCTGAAAAATTTAGTTATGCCAGAATTTTAAGATCCGTTCCTTTTACTGTCTCATCTGTTCATCCAATGTTCTGCGCATGTGTAGACATATTTCATTATTTAGTAGATCCACAGTTCCATAACCACGTAGTGAAAAAAATTGAACTGAACACAGGCATGAGTACTGCCAGCGGGCTGCCAGGTAGCTGCCTGTGGATTTGCTCTTAATCAGCAATTTTGCGTACATGTAGCAGCAACGTGGTTGAAACATGCTTCTAGATTCCTCTCTTTGTAAGTCCTGTTTGGTTCATGTGATGTACAGAGTACAGGAGCTATATCTCGTTATTTGTGTTACTGTGTCTTCATTGCTTTCTTGAGTTATAGTTATTAACTGCCCAACGTCAATTAAATTGGAAATAAGCCATCAACAAAAATCGTACTCTACAAATGACGTAGTACCACAAGCCACCTTTATGCACTTACGTTTCATTCAAGTGATGTGACCCGGATTCGAACCAGCGACCAACCCATCACCAAATCACTATCATACGGCCTTTACTGATACAACTACTTGCCCACTAGCATAATGATAACTCACTGAACGACCGTGACCAAAACTCCACTCCACCGAATGTGCTCGGTCATAGGCAATGGTGAGGGAATACAAATTACTACACACCCAGAAGGCTCAACGGTGGAGAAATGAATATACATAAATCGCTTTGTATTATTTTTACATAATTTACCTTTGTATTATTTACAGCGATTTACGTGTATTTATTTCTCCTTCGTTGACCCTTATGAGTGTATATTGATTATATTCCCTCTCCATTGCCTGTAACCGAGCACATGAATGATCGAATGAAGGCCTGGTCGTGGTTGTGACCGTAATAATGAGTACCATGAGTTATCTTTGTCAGTGGACAAGTGGCCGTATCAGTAAAGGCGGTATGGTAGTGATTTGGTGATACACTGGTTCGCCGGTTCGAATCCAGGTCACCTAACTTGAATGGAACCTAAGTTCATAAAGGTGGCTTACTGTACTACGTTATCTCCAGTTATGACTTTCGTTTACCCAGAGTCAATTAAGTTAGCCAGTTCCGTTTTAAACAGGCTTCACACGCCGATTTAACAAGTTCTAAAATCCCTTGGTGAACTAACCCCCTTTTGTGATTGCACTGTTTCATTGTATATCTTCTTTATTTGTAGCGGATGCATGTCCCTCTCTGTTTGTGTGTGTCGTTGCTTCTGGATGAAAGCGTTGGATGAAGTCCAAGCAAGCTGCTGCCTACGCATTCTTTCCACTCTGTCTTCTTGTGTTGTTGCTTGCCTCAGCTCCATTGCCCTGACGCGTGCGTGTGTGCGCTAGTTCGCCTCGTGTATAAATATTGCGTCAACTTCACTTGGTGAACGTTGAAGGTGAAGAGTCGATCCGCCCTTTTCTAGTAAAATATTCAGCGTCGAATTTCGGTATGCAGCGTTTGGCGTCGGCGAGAAGAGCCGAGAAATGTTTGCATCGGGCGACCTCTTTCTTTCTTTGAAAACGACGAAGAGAGTTTGAGAAAGCCTTTCAGCAAGGGTCGCTGTAACACTCTGATAAAAGCTACTTGCACCTTTCTTTCCTTATAGACGGCTGCTGAATGGTAAAGGAGTAGGGAACGAAGTTTGTAGGCATAAGGCTGCAGATATGGCTGCTAAGGTCACGACCGCCATCACACCAACGGTGGCAGTCTCCATTGTTTGGCGAAGTGATGACGCTGGTAAGGGATGAAGGGGACATAAGACGCCCTGTTCTGTGGTGTCTTTGTTGAAAATTCTGCTCACCCTGTGACGAGACTTGTTGAACAAGGCTTGCTGTTAGTTTTAGAACTGTTCATTTTCTTTTTTTTTTAGTTAATGGCTAAGGGGAAGGGGAATGGATGGAGCATTTATCCTTCTATTGTGTACCTGCAAATAAAAATCTCACAGGGGAAAAAACCCTTGCTGAAGAAAATGAGATTATTAGAAAGACTTAATTCTACTTCAGAATAAATGGAAGCACTGTTGGTAGAATTCATCGGATCCGTCAATTAAGTACCTGCAACTAAGTCTTATAGGGGGAAAAAAACCTTGCTGAAGAAAATGAGATTATTAGAATGACTTAATTCTACTTCAGAATAAATGGTAAAATAATGACTGGTGGTAGAATTCATCCGTCAATTAAATACCTGCGACAAAGTCTTATAGGGGAAAAAAACCTTGCTGAAGAAAATGAGATTATTAGAAAGACTTAATTCTAATTCAGAATAAATGGTAAAATAATGACTGGTGGTATAATTCATCCGTCAATTAAATACCTGCGACAAAGTCTTATAGAGGGATAAAACCTTGCTAAAGAAAAATAGATTATTAGAAAGACTTCAGAATAAATGATAAAATAATGACTGGTGGTATAATTCATCCGTCAATTAAGTACCTACGACAAAGTCTTATAAGAAAAAAAAAACCTTGCCGAAGAAAATGAGGTTGTTAGATAAATCTAGTTGGCAAATGGTAAAGTAAGGACTGGCGGTGACATTGAGCATATCTTTTTCTGACGCTTCGTTAAGTGTCTATCAGGTTTAATTTAAATGAAATGAGATGAAACTTGTTACAATCTCTGTTGTCGTAACGATTTTAATTTGTGTCTTGGTTTCGGCTCGCGCTTATTTAGTTTTAACTCGTTTTGACGAGTCTCGCATAATCTTAAAATCGGTAGTGATTATGACTTTCAAGAGAAAGTAGTTGAAGTACTCTTGATGCCCACCAGTAGATATTTGATCAAGAAGAGAAGAGACTTGACTTAGTCTGGGACTCATGTTGACTTCTTTGTTCTGTCTCGGTAAGTCGCAATAATAAGTAACCTGTAGTTATGGGAAGTCTCTACTTGCTTAAATTACTTCTCATGAAGGTGGAAAATGTTAGACAAATTGTCTCTTAATACTGAATATTTTGATGTGAGTGGACAGAGGATCCTGTGAAGTATTAGACTAATAGGCTTTTTAGCCGCTATGGGATCTGTTCTAGCGTATTTTGAATTAATCTTGCTCCCCTGCGATGATCGGAAGTTTCCCGGATCGAACCCTGGGTTTTCCCCTCCCCCTATTGATTTCTATCTCTTTCAAAAAACTTCAAAATTGAGTCAGTTTAAGGCTTTAAGAAAACAATTTGTTGGATTCAGCTATATGCGAGGTTGGTTTTAAAATCAATATGCCGTTGGTCAGCAGCAACTCTCCATGCCAGCGATGCCTTTTGATTTGAATTCGAGCGCATAATCTGAACTGCCTCTAAAGGTCTAAGAGAGCCTTGACATAACTAAAAAAAAAAAAAAAAAAATACTTGGCTTCACAGAACCAGAACAAATTTGAATCTGGTCATCATTGTCTCCAAGGATTCTGGTTACCGTGTCGTTACTGTATAGTTATGGATTCCTAAAGATGAGTGTGAGAATATTGGCCTGGCGGCATTTGTTTCTGAAGCTACTTGTTCGGCCCGAAATGACCCGAAATGCACTGCCAATTTCCGGAGAGAAGGGGAGTGGCGAGAGTTTTGGTTCTTTACTGTTTAGCATTACGGTTTGAAAATCAATTTAGTAATTTACGTTTTATTGTGCATACAAAATGGATTTATTGCAAGAACCTGGCCCGCAGTATAGGCTACATAAGAATAGGACTGAATCTACACCCAGAACTGTCTTACAAAACGTAAAAGTCGGGTGAAGTCGTATGTACGCAGTTTGTAGTTGCAGCAGATCCAAAACCTACATTTTAAAATATTACGTGTTTATTATCACTGAGTGGCCAAGCACAATCCTCATGTAAAGTGGCATAACGATGTGCCTCTGGGGTTGACAAAGTGAACCCCCCTCCCCGCAACCTCAAACGCCCCCCAGGCCACCACCTAATTGGAGATATAATTACAATACTAGAATACGCAAAACTTTCGAAAAAATTCTTGCTGTGCTCTGTAGCCGCAATGTCTTGGTCTGGTGCTGGGACCAAACTTTCATTCACGTGATGCCCAAGGCTGAATAGTGAAGTTTGTATATTGGATTCTTTGTAATGGCACACCCAAGTTGGGGGGTGGGGGGGCAGTGTGCCCCTCCCCCTTAAAAAAAACACGAAGTTAAAATAAAAATTTGGTAAAAGTAGACAAATAAGGAACTTTGCTGCCACTGAAAAATTTTAAAATTTCACTTTTAACGTTTCAGTATTGAAAAAATCGCTAAAATTGAGTAGTTTTGCTAAGGGACTAAAGCAACCCCCCCCCCCCCCCCAACCTCCTCCTTGGTTACCTGATTTTGTTTTTGCCCTTCACAAACAAAATTACAGTGTGCCCCACTGATTCGTTGTAATTAATGCTTTTTGAGTGGGGCACCCAGAATTGTTGGTTAACGGGCTCCCGATGTCCTAGTTAGGCCACTGATCCTATGGTTCAAAAGCAGCAACATGATTTGATTAGTGTAATTCTGCTGTGTAGTAAAAGAAGCCTTGCGATACGCCAAAGTTATTTTGTGATTTTTTTTCCCCCCATTTTTTCATTAACGTTGAAAGTATGGAAAAGATAATTTTAGAACATGCCATATATTTCTATTTTTCAGTACTTTTTTTCCTCCTTTTATCTCGCCGAGCAGAAAAGTAGGTCACGTCTCTTTGCTTTTACTTATCTGGAAGCTGGGAACAAGTTGGTCGGTTTGGCAAGACGCCAGGCGGCAAAGCGCTCGAGAGATTCGAGCCCTGGGTCTGAAAGTGAACGGGAACGAAATTTAGGAGACATTGGGATTAAATGCAGAAATCCTTGCAGCCCGAACCATATTTCAGTCAGGAGTGGATTAAGGGGGATACGAGCGTGTCGGGTTTGAGATTGGTGTTGGGGTGGAGAGTTGGGGGTGGGGTTGTTACAAAGTGTAGGCGTTGGTTCGTAGGGGAAACCCCTTTCTTTCCGACTGGGTTCCAAGCTGACGAACGGGCCTAATGAAATTGTGCCGGGCTGCCATCCGACTGGCTTTTATGACGTGGAACAAAGACGTGCAAAACGGGTGCGCCTTCGTTCGCGGATTGTGGCAAAAGGCTGTGCTATTGCTTGGCCCGAAATGACCCGACATGCACTGCGGATTTTTGGAGGGAAGGGGAGGGGCGAGAGAATTTTGGTTCTTTGCTGTTTAGCAGTCGTTGCATCCAGACGTGGGCTTCACTCATAAATAATGCTTTTACACTCGTTTTTGTTTTTAATGTGATGAATCTCGCAAGTCGAGTCTTTTCAGCATGATTTAGAAAAATTAAAGACAAAAGATAAGATTGACGCTGAAGGCAGTGTCCTCTGACCTTTACGTGACTATTCCGAACACCTTACTACGCTAACGCAAAGAATGGTGAGTGACGTGGTCGAAGAACGTGATTGGCTCGTTTGTCTGAGGTTCACGGTGCTATTGGCAGTTTCCAAAGCCGGTGGAGCCTTCGTGGTGTTGTTACTGCCTGCATTCCTCTCAGTGGGCCTTGCTGTATGGACTCGCAGGCAACTGAGCAGCTTGGAAACTAGCAGGAAACAATGCAACAACTAACAAGTATAGCAGTTACTAACAAGCAACGTTGTAGGTGCCACTACGCGTCGTTAGTTCTTTCTGTATGGAAGCTACTATAGGTTCCATTTTCGAACCTGACCGCAGCTACCTCTGGCATTATTTGAGTAGAGAAGCGCCCTGTGATGCCTCGTGCTCATATGGTTTGTAAAAGTTCCTGATTGGAAAAACGTAGCAAAACTGTCCAAGCCTTCTGGCACCATAGCTTCATCTGAGAGTGCATCAAACCTATAAAGTATGGAAGTGCCTTACAATTTTCTTCCGTCAACTCGGACGGAATTTACAAATACCACTTTCTGCACGTCCATTACGGTCTCAACCCCGATGGTATTTGCAAATATCACTCTCAGTACGTCTATTGTGGCTGCCAACTCGGATGGAATTTTTCACACTCTCTGTACGTTGATTATGGCCATCAACTCAGATGGAGTTTACAAAGACAACTTTTTGTACGCCAATTATGGCCCTCTACTCGGGTGAACTTTTTCGGTCTTGTTTTTGCTCTCAGCTGAACGAGAGTCGGAAGCCACTCCTTAGCGCAACTCTAAAATCAGTTTCACATATTTAAAAATATTTCCAAATATAGGTCCTAATAAAGAATAATCAGTTTGAGTAAATGTGTTGGGTTGTTCTAGAAGATTTTTGCTGGATTAGGTTTGATTTACTGGTACCAAGAGGATGGGTTAGGTGATAAGCACTAACTAGAAATTATGCAGTACAACACATTTGTTATACCACGACATGTTGAGCACTCGATGTAAGTACAGCATCTGTAGAAAAAAAGCCTGCCTCCTCAAGCATTTCACGAGAAAAATTAAGGAATTTTCTGATACGTCATGGTGAAATACTATGTGGTGAAGTGTGTTGGCACGCACGACCTCTACCAGCTGTAAACTAGTCACCATAGCTTTAACGCCAACAACCTTCAACCTGCATGTCCAGTAACGCAGTTACCACATATTGTCGTACGGTCAATACCTGATGTAGAAAACTTTTTTCGTTTGTTTGCAGGCTGACCACCCATCCGATATTTCCTGTATTTTTTGGTGATCGTACATATTTTTCTGTAGTTCAACGAAATACCGTATATGTCTTATACTTCCGTAAAGTTTCCCATATCTTTTATTTTGAACTCGATATGCACATCAGACCTACGTTGCCAGATTGCATCAAGAGAAAGAGCGATTAGAGGCATTGAAGAAGGAAAAAAAGTGACGCTGCAGAAGAAGCAGGAAATTTGGAAAAATTCAACGAGCAAACAACGAAGTTTTAAAAAAGTGAAAGAAAGAATTTAGTGAGCAAGAAAAAGAAGTGAAGCAGGAAGTGGATGGCTCCCAATAACTATTGCAGGAACCATCGAAGAAACTAACTCTTGGGTAAAAAAAAAAGTTATGAAGGCAAAAGATATATTGGTATCCAAGATAATGATGACTGCAGCACAGAAAGGAGTTAGAGAGAAGCTCACAACAACAAAAAGGACACAACAAAAAAAGATTGAAAGTAAAAAAAAAATGATCGACAGTGTGACTGAGACTTGGAACAGCAACAAAGCTGGTAAAAAAAATAAGCGTTGGTTATTTTTCTGAATAAACCTATAATCCTCAATAAAAATTCCTACATTTTTCTTATAATTTTACAATTAAATTCCTATATTTCTCCTATATTTTTAGAGAAAATTCCTATAATTCCAGACCTGAATGCGAGTGGTCAGCCTGTGTTTGTTTCTTTCGCTGTTCCTTCGATTTATCCCAATTTACTTCTATTGCCATAAACTTCGATTTTAAGATCTGTTAGTTCAATTTACTGGTTACGTAAAATATTTCAAGTTCGTGTGGGCGGTAGTTTTAATGTTTGGTGTGTTTTAAATTGGTTCAAGGATTTTTTGAACTCTGGGAGAGTACTTTCAGAAAATTCGTACATTTCTCTTTACTTACTTGGAAATCGTACACCCAGTTTGACCATTTTGCGAGATGTGTACTGGTTGTAGCAGGTGCTAAGTAGTAGCAACACTTACCTCTTTATTTTCAACGTCCACCCCCCTCCCACTCTCTCTCCAACGAGGAGGATAAAGGTGCTCAAGCGTTGACGTAAAGCCGTCAAAAGAGGGTAACATCAACGTTGACGTGCGGATATTGGCAAGAATAAATAACGGGTTTAAGAGCCTTTATTACGCTGGCCTGTCTTTATTGACGCTTTTGCGTCTCGTGCTAAGGTCGTGATTTTTATATTTACTTTTTTTTGTTCCCGTCACCAACTCCAACGTTCGGCATAAATGTGTACTTTGCTGCTTATCTGTCCATCACTGGCTGTGAGGCCTACGAATTATTTTATCTAGGTTGTCTGGGGGGGGGGGGGGGATGATAAACAAACTGGTTGATTTAAAAAAAATTAATTCAGTAAGGTAGATTTTGTTTAATGTAGCCTGTCTTATTATGTTAGCATTGTACATATAGCGCTTAATTGAATTTGTCTTCTTCCATCCTCCCCTCCCTCCCCCGACAAGCCCCTACAGCATCTAAAGTTGATTAATAATATTTCATCGGATGATGTCAAAGATTTGCTCTCCTCTCAGAATTATCTTTTTTAAACGAGTACTAACAAATTAATGGAAGCCCTTGCATTGAGAGCACTATCCTGCGGAAGCTCAAATAAGTGTTTCCTGTAAGGTTTTGATACCACATTGGAGTTTTTAGTCACCCTTAAACCTGCTCTGTTGAAATGTTTTTGGCCGTTTTTACTGGACACTGTACGTAAGCTAAGGAATGGCTTGTGCCTGTGTCAGTGGCGGTTTAAGTGGTGGTTTTCATGGCCCAGTATAACCCTTTGCAGATAAACGTGGTTTAAAATCAACGTTTACAAGACAGGGCAAGAAATAGGCCCCTATGCACACCGCAAACTTTGTGCAGAGGACCCGGAGACCCCGAAAAAAAAAAAGAGCAGTAACAGCCCGTGGTCAGCGTGCTCGACTCCAAACCAAGTGAAGGCCAGTTCAAATCCAGCAATTGACCCAACTAACACATAGGACTTAAAATTTGAGTAGTTCAGTTTCTCAAATTAGGGTTAGGGCTGGGTTCAATTTCTCAAATTAGGGTTAGGGTTGGTCAAATTGGCCAAAAATTTAAATAACTGTCGCATCATTTCTATCAACAGGCAGTGCACCACCAAAGTTGGACTGGAATTGGACTGGGTCACATGTTTTACCGAGTGACCCAGTCTGCCCCAGTGACCCAAACTGACCCAGACTGACCCAGTGAGTTGAATTTAGGCTAACTTTAGGACTTTCCAAGGAATTCAAGAATTTATACGAACCCAATCAGTGCTCAGCAGCTACGGGATGTATTCTGGCTAGGGTTATGATGTTACCCGGAATTCTGTTTCGGCACCAGAAGTTTCTTTCGGTTTCCAAAAAACCATGAAAGGTGTTTACAGAAGATCAGAACTCAATTACTCGGCCAAGCGAGGGATGCTACAGTAGGAGAGTTTTCCATTCCATTGTACTATAAAATTGAATTGAATTATATTTAACATCTGAAGGGGGAATGCCAACTCTCCTCTTCCTTCAGGTAGTTCTTGGGTTGGGGTTCACTTTACAGTACACTGGGTCACTTTATGTTATGACCCAGTGACCCATTTAAAAAATGTGACCCAGTTGACTCAGCAACCCTGTCCAACACTAACCACCAAGCGGGGAGAAAATAATTCGATCCCAGTGCACACTGCGAACATTGTTAGGGTTCCCTGGAAACCCTGAAGAACGTGAGCAAATGCAAGCTAGTGGTTAGAGCTGTCGGTTACAAGCCAAGTGTACAACGGATCGAATCGCACGAACGACCAAGGTACATATGGAACTTTAAAAAAAAGTCTAAAAGCCATGTGACGATTAGAAATACATGCATTCGGCAGTTTTTCTCCTTTAAGTGAATGAAGGGCTTACTTGAGTTACAACGTACACTTTGCCATTGCCGCGCATAAATTGTAGTCGACAATGCCGTTCGTCTTGTTGTTGATGGACTTATTTTGTCGCCTGCTCAGTTTGACGTGTCTTTGGTAATCCAGTAGGCGACGAGGCTCTTTTCTGTGGCCGTCACTCTTCGTCAAAAGATGGCGCTTCGCCTGCCGAAAGACAGTCCGTGGAGACATCGACACCGTCCAAGACGCTGGCAACGCCTTAATCCTCTTTGCATACAAACATCTGGATGTCATTTGTTCCTGCCATGATGGAGTGCTTTTCGCGTTTCTTCTTCTTGCAACGTATAACTTATAGACAAAGTGTATGACATGGTAGTAATACTGAAGGCATGCCTTATACAACAACATCAAAGTATTTTCAAGTAGACAATTGGGAGATTCCACTCCTGTTTAAGATTTAGCAGTGCATGTTGTAAATAGCATTTCAGGTATATTTCCACGCAGTAAGAGGATGAAAGGGAAGGTGGGATACGGTGGCCCAGGGATTTTAATTTTAAGCGTTAGACATTTTTTTCTCAGCTGTTTTAAATCGTACAATAAATAGTTCACGGGTCAAACAACCTATAACAGTTGGGTTGCTTGGTATTATGGGATGCATTCTCTATCCCCATCTTGCATTTGTTTTTATCACACTATAGAGCAGCGATAACAGGAAAACATAAATAAAAAACGTGCTCTAAAAATGTTTAGTTGCCATTGTCAGTTTTTTTATTTGCATTTAATGAATTGGTGACCGCTTTTCTTGAGCCCTGGTAACAGGGCCGGCTTAAGACAATTTGGGGCCCTATGAGGATTCAGTAATTTTGGCCCAGCAGAATCCTACATAAGTATAGCATTAAAAGCATTTTTTTTCCCGATCTTTTCATTCGTGTTCGGTTCGAAACATTAAACAATCATATTTCGTACTGTCCAAGCCTTTTCGTACTATTCATTTCACTTTTTTATTACTACCAAAAAGAAAGCTAATCACAAAAACAGCAAATAAAATTGCAAAAATGAGAAATTACAGCCACGAAAACGAAAAAAGCCACAAACAAAATATATTTCCCAATAGGGGCAAAGAGAAATAAAGGAAGAAAAAACGACAGAAGGTAGGGAAGGAAAACAGGGAGGAGGGGGGGGGGGGGGGGATAGCTATTTCACCGTTTCGTGTTTCTTATTTCCTATCAGACTGCCACTTGCTGACAAAAATGCCAGCCGCCAAGTACCACCAGTTTTGGTTTCGGCTCGAGCAACGCTTCGACTAATCGACCCACATCATTCTCGAAGTTTCAAAGAGCAATGCACAGATTCTCACCCAGATTTCCTCTTTACTTTGACGCAGTATAAAGGATTGTCATTAAATAATCTGCCTTCTCGCTGTATAGCAAGATAATTGCTCCCACCCCCACGCAGGGGCTCCTTTAAACTGGGGGCCCTACGCAGCCGCGTCGCTCGCGTGCCCATTGAGCCGGTACTGCCTGGTAAACATTTTAACACTGTTTTCTTTATAATGTTTCTATCGGGATTATCCAACCAAAGCTGTTCTCATTAAAGAAGGAACATAAAAATCGGTATCGATCTTCCTCTTTTCGATTTGGCCCCACTAAGCATCAACACCCGTGGTCATGGCTGGAAATTATCATTCCCGGCTTCCCGACTTGACTGTCGCCGAAATTTTTTCTCCGTTCGGACTGTCCCCATTTGGAACGCTCTTCCAGCGGAAGTGGTAGATGCTCCAAATCTAAACTTTTTTAAACGACGTCTCAAGTACCCAGACCTTGTTAAATTTCTTAAGCGTCCAATTCTGACACATTAGTCATTCTTTTTACTAAAATTTTCAAGGACCAGTGTAGTGGCTCACCACCCTTCTGACCTCCTACCACTCCTGTGGTGAATTGTATATTATTATTATTAAAATGATCCTGCTCTTATAAATATATTTTATTGGGATTAATACGAGTAATGAACAGTTTTCAAATATTAAACGATCGTATTATGGCCTAGGCTGATGTCTCACATATCTCAGTTCACCTCATCTTCTCCTGGGTCTTGTTGATGGGTGGATCAGCCATTTTTTTCCTTTTCTTTTTTGTGTGTGTAATTTTTTTTTTTTTTTTTATAAAACCTTTACCTCAAAAGCCCCCTATTCTTGGACGTAGCTGCCTCCTTCGAGGTCCACAAATCTTGGATCTGGATCTAGAGGCGAGGACTCGGGCGCGACTGGCCGACGCTTCAGACATCGATTTTCACTTGTTGGTGTTGAACAACAAAGCCATAGTGCGAGGGAAGAAAGAGGAGAGGGGGTGTTTGAGAAGAGAAAGATGTGGGTTTGGGGGTCTTGAGGTGCCTCCTGGGGGAAGAGGGACAATGGACGTTGCAATCCCCAAGGGACTGAACGTGGAGTCCTAGCCGCGCCACGAGAGCGCCCAGGGTCGGCTCTAAAAGTCAGTGGCTGGCCATCGGACTGTGACGGACGCGTTGGCCAAGTAGAAGGAGCGTCGGACTGTCTGATGGAGGTAACGGTTGGGAGGAAGGGATGTGTTAAGATAGGACCTTAGCTAAGTGTGTTTTTGCGATTTTTATTTTTGTTCGGTGTGGTGCGCTTAGTAAAGTTGTTGCTGAGGTTTTGGTTGAACTAGGTGAGCTTAGAAAGTGTCGTCAGTCTTACAGATTTTTGCCAAAGTAACATGAAGAAGGGGGCATCCTTCTCTATGAGAGTTACCAGTGTTTGGAATGACTTCCAATTTTCATTCTGTCAGTGTCCTTTTTGACGAGCCAAGTTCAGCTTGTGGTTGGCAAAAATTAGTGCCGAGTGGAGTCATGAGTTCTGATAACAAGTTTCGGTCGAGGAACCCACCTTTGCCTTTTTCGTATCAGTATGTAGAAACAAGATTAGTGTAGAACTAAATTTGGTATAGAAGGGAGGTGGTATCTTTGTCCAATGGAAAACACCTCCTTGGTGGAAACACTTGACCCTTACACTGTGCCACTCACAGTGGCTGTCCATTTTTGTCTATTAGCGATTTTCGGTGAGAATTTTTGATTTCTTCCCACAAAACGACCACATGCGTGACTTGTATTCAAAAGACCACACTGGACCTTTTTGCTTCAGTAATGAAGAGCGAAGCGTTACTCGTTACTGATTGATAAACCGACAAACATACCACGGATCTTGACAGTGTTTTGTCGAATGTCGAATCTAGTAAGAATCTCTTTGACCAAAATTGTTAGACCGAATGCCGCTTGAGCTTTTATGAAATCTGTAATTCTTGCATTTTAAACACTTTTTCCAGTAAATTTCTTTGTGTCTGTGAAAATTAAATTTGGAAACGAATTTCGTGACAAATCACACAAATGATCAATTTCATAGAATCACTCGGGGTATTATGACTGAAAATCTAGAGCATCCTGGAAAAGTCATGAAATTCTTCACGAAATCAAAATTTGTTGAAATATACTATATTTCCTTGGATTTAGTTTGTCTTACTGTTCCTTATAGCCACATTCATTTTGAAAAATCGGCTGAACGTTTGTCTTAGCGTGTCAGCTAGCTCCTCCTGCGAACGTCTTCAGCTAAATTTTTTTTTTTTTTGTCGTTTTAGCTCCTTAGCCACATTTATATAATTTTTATTTCTATAGCTTTCAGCTTCTTTATCTCTGGCCAGTTGTTTGCTTTCTGAATATCTTCTTCTATTTTTTCTTCTATTTTTTGAGTTGTGAGAGAGCTTAGCCTGGTTGCTGGAGGTTTGCGGATCTGGTCGAACCCCTGGAAAGGGGACCTTGGCAAAGTCCCCGCCAGGACTGCCGGCCAGGGTAGCGTGAGAGGCTACCATGCTCCTTCAGCGGCTATGGGAACTATTCTGGCCAATTCTGGACAATCTTTCGGCCCCTACGATGATCGGAGGTTTCCCGGATCGAATCCCCGGGTTGGCACCTCTCTTTACCAGATATTTCTTCTTCTCTAAAAGTCTGGTAATGTTCAAAATTGAGCCGGTTCAGCCATACAAGCATTAAGTTGCTTCGGCTGACTTAAGGCTCAAAGAAATTAATTAAAAAAAAAAAAAAAAAACCTAAACGCACAGCCGTGATGTCTTAAGGACGGGTTCATTAAAAATTTTTGTGTGCTTATTGTGTCGCAAAACGTAAATGCTTATTTGTGACAACTTTCACATTACAAATGAATGAAAATAAGTTAAAGGTCACACGCTAATACTCGGCCATACTGATACTATTAAAGGCTTTGAGGTATAAAACCTGTTACGTAAAGAAGACTCAAGTAAGAGCAAAGTGGCAGTAAGTATTGCCATTTGCCATACTTCCAGTAACGTACACGGACCCTCGAGAGCGCAGGGGCAACTTTTACTAAAAGGCACAGTAAGTTTTAGTAGACATTTCTTCTGGGAACCTTTTTTTTTTATTATTATTTGTTGAATCTGTGTTTTTTACTCCTTTTATTATTAGGATTTTTTACCCTTTTCAAGCTTTTTTTTAGGCCCGTTCTTGGCTCTGCAGCACCAGCAGATGCCGGCACAAAAAGATCGTTTAAAAGATTTAATTTTACAAAAACGGCATTTTGCGAAAATGGCGTGGGCAATGCCCCCCTTCTGCTGTGTGCGCCACTGCAAACCTCTACTTCTTTCTCGTTAGGATTGCTTTGAAACCTAGAGTCACTTCGAAAACGACTGTTGCAACTTTTCACTTTTTTCTTGTATGTGATTTCGTGGTGTGATATACGTCAAAGCTACTTTGAAAAACATTCAAAAAGAAAACGCACTTCCCTATCCTGCGAGTGTCTTTCAACCAATTTAATTTTGCTTTTCCTTTCAGTTATAGACGAGGGAAAAAATTTACTTTGCTGTTGCGCGAAAATTGAATATTTTGTAACGTTTGCTGGCTTATCCAAAGTGGGTTTGTGTGTACATTGGCCGCGTCGCCAAGCAGCGCGATTTTTAGGCGTCTGTTAGCGACATGTATGTATCCCAAGGCATGGTAGGAACGACGTTTGATTTGGTGCGATGCTATCTGGAGAGCAAATAGATTGGGGCGAAAAAGCTCTCAGATCTTTTGGATTCTAACGAATCGAGAAGAGGGTTGATCTCTCTCCAGTCCCTGCAGTTACTGACAGACAGACCCGTTTTGTAAAAAAAAAATTATGTTGGTATTTGATATTGATTTTTCTCTTTTCTCGTTTCCCAGTCTCTAATAACGGTTCTTTGCTCACATTTTTGCAAATGGAATGTTAAAAAGTTTTTTTTTTCTTTTTCTTTTTTTTTTTGCTGAGTAAATTGAGATGGCGAAGTTAGGGATGCGTCAATCTCTTCATCCATTAACGTTTTATGATGGTGTGTCAAATCCACTAAATGAAATGTCAGGCAGATTTTACTTCCGTATTTAGCTCGGTGTGGTGAGCATCCTGCAAAAGGGACTCGTGGCTTTTTGCCTTTTCTTTTTTTCTGTTGGAGACAGTTTCTTCTTTAAAATGGTTCTTCTGAAGACTATTGTGAGTGTATAGATGGGATGAATTTGGTTCTGTAGAACGCTTCTATATGGGCACGTTAGGTGATGATGAAGATGATGCTAGTGGCTCTCCCTTTTGAAACAGGGTGCAGACCGCCCTCCGTCACCTAATGGCGGCCGCATAGCCCGTCGTCACCTCCACGTGAAGATGATTACGAGTAGACGGCGAGAGGGACAATTTAGCCGGAGAAATCCAAGTGGAAAACCCCAGGATCTTTGACATGCCACAATCGACATGAGCACGAGGCACCACAGGGCCCTTCTCTTCCCGAAAATGCCGGGGGGGGGTGGACGAGCCAGGATCGAACCCGGACCTCCCAGGCAGAAAGCGGTCGTGGTATCAGATGGCGTCTAGAAGGCGCCATCAGACCTACAAGCGACATTTTGCGTCCTGCACCGCTTAAGGCGCCATGGGACCGTAATAATTCGACGTCACGCAAGAGATACAGATTCAAGGAGTAACAGATTCGGACAAGGGAAGAAGTTAGGGGGGGGGGGGGAATCAATTTCGGAAGTTACACATATTGGAATAACTATCATCGTCGGTATAAAGAGCAAAAATCATCAGAAATTTGGTTAAACTCCAATTTCATGAATTTAACGAGACAAAATCTCCGAATTTTGCCAAACATTGTCTTCATCTGTAATGAAGGGAGAGGGTTCGACCAAATTTTCGGGGGGGGGGGGGGGGGCAAATGTTGCGACAAAGTGTGACTGGGAAAGGAGACATAAAGAGGCAAAAGTGTGTGACATCATTTAAGTATGGCCTCCATAACCTTGCATAAATGACGGTGGCGCCATCTAGTAGGATGTAAATACACTACTGGTCGGGACCCTAATAAGAGCCAAAAATTACGAGAGACCAGAACTCATCACAATCTATACAATCGTGACACTATAGTCGACAAGGTGGCATTTTAGTATCGTTGATAAATAGTGAAAGTGGTTGAATTTTCGTAATTTACTTTTACACTGACCCTTCAAATTCAGAGTTATAATTCGGAGAATTAAAATATTTACCGCTCATTTTCACAAACAAGACAGTGTCTACTACTTGCAAATTTTCAATGGCTGGCTGTCATCTTCCTCAGGCATTCGACGACGACGGTGTAGTGATTGTAGTGAACACAAGAAAACTTTGGTCGTAATGACTGAGGAAGATGGCAGCCATGCAGCTATTGAAAATTTTCAAGAAGTAGACACTGTCTTGTTTGTGAAAATGAGCGGTAAATATTTTAATTCTTTGAAGTATAATTCTGAATTAAACTTTCACAGTAACACAACGAACGGTTTATACACTGACCCTTGTTTAGCGATTCACCATTGCAGAGAAAATGCGGACCGTATGAGTTATGACTTATTGTGTGATGTGACCTTCTATTAAGACTTTGGTGTTGAGGGTACTAAAGTCGTTTAAAGCCTAAAACAAAGCCTGAAGATGCGGAATGTGCATCTGAAAGTTCTAAAAAGTCTGTTTGTAAGTTTGTGTAACCTGGGATTTAGCAAGTTATAAAAAGGTCGAATCAGATATTTCAGTAAGCGAACTTTGACTGTGGGAATATCTCGTAGCGAATTGTTGTGAAAACAGCTTTTACTGCCGCTCCCTTTATTGTTTTTCTCTATTTCATTGCTTATCAGCCTTTCCTGAAGAATTACTGCACATATGATAAAAATATTGTTTTTAGTTTGTTTTTTAACACGTGCTTAAAGAAAAAGACACCTCAGAGTAGAGCTGTGCTGTTATAAGAGCAAATGGTGGAGTCCAACTCTGAACCCACATTAGGGAGGGGGCTGGTGAGGGAAGAGATGGCAATGCTAATTCCATTACTATGCTGGCTTTCCACCTTCCCCTCCCTAATGTGGGCTCAGAGTTGGACTCCACCGTTGGTGCTTATGACGGCCCAGCTCTAAACTTCATAATGGCAATTCTGTATCAATTTTGGGCTCGTTTAGAGGCACGTAAATTCAAAAAGAATGACTGCCGTATGGCATTCGGCTTGGTTCTGGCTTAAGAATTCCTTTTGGTTGGGATTCTATTCTGTCCAAATATTTAAGGTTCGTTTTGGCAGCCGAATTACTAAACGAGAGAAATTAGATTATTTTAAATAAAAAATACACTTTGACACGAAGCTTGAAATTAGCTTGTGTCAACAATTTAACATAATTACAACAGACAATTTACAGTTCGAGATAAAAAAAATAAAAAAAAAGGATACAAAAGTACAAAACAATTAGTATAATGCCGAACAACTTACTCAGGCACAGGAATTTCACAAATATATTTCAATAATAAAAAATAACAAATACAAAATGCATTCATACAATTGAAATATTTTCAGAAAGTAACCACTCTTCACTTTTTTTTTCCATCTACTAATATTACTCAGTTTGCAATTTTGTTGGCAAATGGTTAAAGATTTTAGGGATGTAATATTTTTTTCTCTTTTTTCCAAATTCATTTTTCCTGACTGGTATTTATTTTATTTCAAGTATTCCAATTTTGATTCATTACAATTTCTGTACGTGTTATCAAAGTAGTTGTTTTTTTATTACAATAAAATATCTCATTTGTTTAATATTCAAAACTTTATTATCAGAGAAAATCCTTTTTGTGGTTCATGTGTTTTAAACAATGTCAAAGGCATAATACGAGGCAAAAACTGATATCACTTGCAAGCTAAATCATAGAAATTCCTAGTACTAAACTCTGTAGTCCCCGAGTCTGTGGTAGGAAACAGTAGCTTGACTGAATTAAGGAATAATGACCTCTCACACATTTTCAGTCATGGTGCGTGATGCTACCACATCCCATTTCTTTGATTTAGCTTACGTGTGTCGTCAGTTCACGTCATGTAGTGACTTAGTTGCCTCTCAGTAATTTGTGGAAGAGACGCCAAGTCCTGCCGAGAGGGAGGCTCTTTTTCTTGACATAGAAATCTGTCTTCCCTTCCCTCGCTCCTTCTCCAATAGTTCTCTTCGCCAAATGATTTAGTCTAGATCGATTCAGCTGCTGCTGCTATCTCCTTCCTTCTTTCACTGGAGATAATAAGCAATTGGCCCTCGATCTCCAGACGACGTCATAAAGTACGTGGAGGCGCCATCATTAAGGTCCTTGAAACTCCTAATTCTTCGCTTACACCCGTGTTTTTGGGCGTCGGTTGGGCAACACATTAGGGCGACTTGTTGAAGCGTCATTTTTCTGGTGACTGCTTTTGCAGAGTCATCATTAGAGTGAATGGGAGTGATCATTGGGCCGGTTTCTAGGACAGCAAAGAGCAAGTCTAAAGTACAATAAGGATTTTTTTTTGCTGTTAAAAACATTTTTTCGCTGTTATGTTGTGGCTGGTTTGCCAATTAGCGTTGACATTAATATTTGCTTGTATGTGTAACAAGTGCAGATGTGCCTAGTGGATGGCGCCATGGGTGGTTTGGTTACAGGAAGCCTGCTTCCCATTACTGCAAAGTGTAAATTTGAAACAGTGACGTGTATTAACATAAAAAAATGATCCAACAGACCACACAAGGTTGGCAGGGGTGAGGGAGGGCAGCCGAGCAAAAGTTGGGCTAGATGAAAATTCCTGACGCAGTTAAAAATCCTTTTGCTTCCATGGTACCAATGTACCCAGGCACCTCAAGTGCCACGCTTGCGCAGGCTGGCGGCCATCTTAATTGTCCGTACACCCGCTCGTTTGGACGTGTTTTCATGTTGCCCCAGCTTTCGACCTTTCTCGATGTGTTTTTGCACGTTTTTCGTGCTGCCGTCGCCCAACTTTGACAAATGCAACCTTTGTGCTTCGTTTCTGTTCTGTTCCGAACATTTTAGAGTGTATTTTCTTCGTTTCAGGGCTTCGTTCAAGATCCAAGTTAAATGATATGCCACATCCCTATTCACCACACCCACTCCAAACAATTAAACATCCACAAACTTTGTTGGTAATGTAGATCATAGAGTCCCAATACTAGGCTATGTCTTACGTGCTTGTTATTAATCCCTCCGGAACATTAAGCAGTCATCCTTTATAACAACACTAGACACTTCTTCTTTACTGAGAGAATTGTAGTGCCTTGGAACACGCTGCCACTTCGAGTGGTAACTGCACCTTCCCTGTCAAGCTTCAAGGCTCGCTTTGACAGCATGTAACGAATGGGATTGTTTTGGGGGAGGGGGGGTTTGGCTCATGAGCATGCTCAAGCCAGGTTTTGTCTTTTGTATTGTATTGTATTGTATAAACGCGATGCTTCTAAACTTCGTATGAAACAAATTCAAGCGAAGCGTGTGAGAGCTCATGCCTCGGCTACGGCCTAAGCCATAACCGGGAGTGGCTGGCTGCGGCTGCATGGCGACACATGATGGTGTACCAAAGACGTCAAAATAGGTCCGTAAACGCAACACCAACCATACGGTATTTACGGTAGGATTACGTTACGTACGTCCGATACAACAATTTCATTATGCATCACCAAAACACGTAATGGAAGCCGACATTGTTTCGTGTAGAACAAGCGAAATTAATGCCGAAAGATGGTGCTACGCTGTTTCGATTTGGAACTTAGTGCGACGGAATCCCAATGAGATAGCTCTGTTGGCTGCGAGTAGCTCAAGCGTCTGTCAGCTTTGCTGGCTAGTAATGTGCTGTTCACTTACCAGTTATTTAAAGAAAAAGTGGGGGTCGTTACATGGATTTTTCTTCGAATCTACTCGAGCCAAACAACTTCATTTGAGAATGAAGATTTTTTTTTTCTAGTTCGCGAGAGGGCGTTACCGATAGATATTGGCCGCCCGAATTGGTGCTCGTGTTGGTGCTGCACCCGAACACAAGCCGAATCTTTTGCTGGAAGGAGCACCTGCATGAAAAAAATCGTATTATATTATTTGGCTCCAGTAGATTCGAAGACAAATCCATGTTACGACCCCCTCCCCCTTTTTTTTCCTTAAATAATAAGCGAACAGCACGTCATTACTGGCCAGCAAAGACTGTTAGACGCTTGAGCTACTCACAGCCAACAGAGCTATCTCAGTGGGATTCCGTCGGCACTTCCGAATCGAAACAGCGTAGCACCATCTGTCGGCATTAATTTCGGTTGTTCCGCGCGAAACAATGGTGGCTCCGATGACGTGTTTTGGTGATGTAATAACGAAATTGTTGTATCGGACGTACGTAACGTATTCCTACCGCAATTCTTTGTTTAGTTATTATTTAAGTGATCCAAAAGTAAAACATGCATGTCAAAATGGATGTAATTGCCCTTTAATGCTGCGAGGACGTACACTTCACTAATCATTTATAAAATCGTATCGATAGAAACACCCACATGTAACAATGACGAAGTGAGTGTAGATGGCTTTTACCGTATGTTTCTTGGAGAGGCGCTGTTGCTGCAGTTATACTGTGTGAAAATTGTGGATTATCCACATTCGTTGTATGCATATATTAAAGCTGTAAAATTTGATTCAGTGAAAGCTATATTACTGAGCATGAGGGTATTACTTCAATGTAAATAAGTATGCTAATTTAATTTTGTATTTGGGCGAATGCATAGCTACTTGTCTGAACTTTAATGGGGCATCTCTTCAATGATATTTCTGACATCCCCTGTTTAAATCAGTTTGTGCAACATTTTCATAATTCTGATCGAGTTTTTTGCCAGACACTGATGCTCAAAATCAATTATGAAGGAAACCCTTTTTAAAAAACCTGCCTCCAAAAGTCGATAACCGGATGGTTGAGACACAATGTAAACAGCAAAAACCGGCAAACGGCGACTACTGTGGCTTCCAAAAGACATTAGAAAGAAGAAAACACTTTACCACAATACCGTGGAAAAGTGAATTTTCGGTGAATAAAACGTTTACCATCCTCAGAAGAGTATACAACAAAAAGTACTATGAACTACATTTCGAAGCTGTTCGAAAGCGTGTCCACAGGCGACCTGCAAACTGGAGTGGTGGAGCGCGTTCCAGTTTGCCGGTTGCCTGTGGACACGCTTTCGAACAGCTTCGAAATGTAGTTCGTAGTACTTTTTGTTCTATACTCTTCTGAGGATGGTGAACGTTTTATTCACCGAAAATTCAAGTGGACTTTTGTTTTCCACATATTGTGGTAAAGTGTTTTCTTCTTTCTAATGACACAATGTAAATCCATCAGGATGTTGCCACTTCTTATCTTCCCAATTCCCTTCCCTCGGGCCTGTAGTATCTCTGTTGTTTCAAATGTGGTCTGATGTGTACTTGGACCTACATATTATTGGCTTGCTCAAAGCAACTTACCCTAACTAAAAGGAAGGGAATAAACACTCGTGTTGACGTCTAGTATCTGGTTGTTTAATAAGAGCTAGGCACATACATTTATAATGCTAGGTCACGTGACTTCCCAATAACCGATAGGTGCAAGATGCACTTAGTATACAACGAATCACAGCAATGATATCTGACACCATGAAATAGCAAATGATAACAATAGAAATATGTGAATACTGTGTGCACAGTGCACACAACAACAAATCTAGGAACAGACCATTGTCTCTGTTGTTCCAAATGTTGATTTTCAGCCAAGTTCGGTTCCAGAAGGTCCTGCGGGGTATTAATTTTGGTTTGTTGTGTAGGACTAGATATTTGAGATAGTTAGCCTTTTACTATCGTAGTGTAATTCGTTTTTCGATGGCTTAGGATAGGTTGCAGGTGCCATGACTCGGGATTTGGAAGCAGCAGTCTTATTTATTACGTATTTATTTTGTGGGCTTATATATGTCTACAATCACTAATTTAGTTTGCTTTTATAGTTAACTTACTGAGACTTCTTCCCTCCTGCAAACCGCACTTGACCTTAATTTTAAACTTTTCGGCATCGTATTGCAGGGGAAACCAAGTAAGCTCATTTCGCATTTTATTGCTTGAATTGTGCTTTTCCATTTTTTTTCTTCTTGTAATGGCGTCGTTTAACTTTTCATATGTTCTTTTTTCCTCCATTGTGGGGTATTGCTATGTCAGGAGGGCAAAGAAGTCGTGCGGAGGTATAGCGAGAGAGGACGAGAATTTCCATTCTTGGCTTTGTGCTTTCCAACTCGCTACTTTCTAAGCCAGCTCCCCAGGCTCACCGAGTCCAACAAGTGAATGTGGGGGAAAGGTGGTTGCTTGGCTTCCTTCCTTTCGATTTTGCTAGCGGGTGGTTTGTCCGCCCCCGCGCTTGTGCACACTAACAGTAATAAGCCCAATATTCTTCAGCGCCACTTGGAAATCTGAATATTCAATAATCATAATGGGCCGTCAGCCGGGCTCGAGCGTTATTAGGTGAAGGCTCAGTGGCTGATTGCACTTGGGCTTGCATTAAAGGTGCTACCTCTGTCGAAAATGGGTTACCTGCGCCATTGTAGTGTAAAGAGGCGTCATTATCTCGCGTCTTTTGCCTTTCCCTCCCTTTTACAATGGACTGTTATTATTTCCATCTCCTTTCTTGTCATATTTGCTTACCCCAGCTTTGAAGGATGCTCTGTATTTACAAAATTCATTCACTCAAACCCATTGTGATGCAAAATGATATTTTGGCTGAAAATGAGGTGAAAAATAGTAATGGTTGCTTATTACTCTGAATTCTGAAACGAAACCAAAGCCCCCAACTTCCGATGACTGCCGTGATAGCAATTCAATGAGGCACAACGATTATCATGTGCTTACGTCATCGTATCATTAAAACAAGATGGTCGCCTTGCTTGCATCGAATAACTTACGGCATTCTAGGATCTAATAATTACCATGTGAGTATCCGTGTTGCAACTCCCTTCATTTCCTTGTCACAGGGTCGAGTACAGTGGAAGCCGTGGATCTTGCTTCCCAACTCCAGGTCAGGTCATTCACCCTGGCTAGAATCATATTTTACCAAGGTAATGCTATGGGTTGACCTGACGTGCGAGAACTGGCTTGTAACCGGCAGAGGAATCTTGCAATTTCAGTTCAGTCGGTCTTAGTTTAAAGAACCGAAACTTGTTACTCTTTATAAAAGCTCGTTTCAACGTTGTTGCTTAACAATCGTAGTTTTCTTGGACCAATCACAGCACGATTATTGCGTATTTATTGGGTAAAACCTGCACAGCCGCATTTTTAACGTATTTTACGCCAAAGTAATAAGTCATTCTTTCGACAATTGGTCGCATGGGGTCGCGACTCGGAACGAGAGGTGGAACGTCGAGTGGAATTACCTTGGAAACTTCTCATGTGTGCCATGTGGTAATGCCATAGATCAGAAAGATAACTAGATATAGCATCAAACTAGATTTAGCATCCTACTTCTTGCACTCCTACTGGGGCCCTAGCGGAAGTTGCGGCTACTAATACACCTGATAATGCTTTGCTTTCGTGCTGGTTCTAAAACAAAGGCTTAGCAGAGGTATTAGTATCCGCAATTACCGCTAGGGCCCCGCGAAGGACTGGAAGAAGTGAGATGCTATATCTAGTCAACTTTCCAATCTATGGTAATACAGAGTACACATTTACAAACACTTTTGTTCTAAATCGACCATGGATAAATGGTTTACTAACACCTAAGGCAAATGGACACATTCTCAACAACTGCAACAGTAATTTCCACAGTAATACTTAAAGGGACACTCGGCCTGCCTTATAACATTCCGCCTGCGTTATAACAGCCACGCGAAGATCGCCATCCGCACATTTACTAGCGCTAAGGTCGGCTGGGTTGGTAGCTGCATCCCTCGCACCGAGGAACGTAGCTGCTGTCTCGGTTGGCTTTGGAAATAGTAGACGAAACAGCATCAAGTTAAAGATTGTGTCGTCACAAACCGGAATGATTCTCGTATTTTAACATCACAATTTATAATTTTCTAGGCTAGTGTCTTATAATATAATTTTTATTGCATTAGTCTTTTAGATTTTTTATCAGCGATTCATAATAATGGCCTTTAGCTCATGTTACTTTTGTTCGAAAAAAAATTACTGGTTATCAACAAACAAGGTTCGCTTCGTTTGTCTGCTCGGATAGCAGCTAATTATTTAATAATAATTTTTCTTCTGTTTTTTTTTTTTTTTATTTCTCAGAGCCAGATTAGTAATTCGCAAAACAAGTTTGAAATTCATACTAAAGGCTAAAAAGCTTGTCTTTAAATAGCTAATAAATTACTTTGAAAAAATTGCATTTATAGTTTGGTAACTGCAAACACATAACTAACACCTAAGGCAAATGGACACATTCTCAACAACTGCAACAGTAATTTCCACAGTAATACTTAAAGGGACACTCGGCCTGCCTTATAACATTCCGCCTGCGTTATAACAGCCACGCGAAGATCGCCATCCGCACATTTACTAGCGCTAAGGTCGGCTGGGGTGGTAGCTGCATCCCTCGCACCGAGGAACGTAGCTGCTGTCTCGGTTGGCTTTGGAAATAGTAGACGAAACAACATCAAGTTAAAGATTGTGTCGTCACAAACCGGAATGATTCTCGTATTTTAACATCACAATTTATAATTTTCTAGGCTAGTGTCTTATAATATAATTTTTATTGCATTAGTCTTTTAGATTTTTTATCTCATGGTAATTATTAGCAAATTAGTACATGCACACACAGATGAAATGTCATGGTTATCGTAAGCGCGCAAAGCATCATATACGTTCGGGACGAACGTAAATAAAGTTCCCCTATATTCAACAGAACATCCATCTCCTAGACGCCACATTTTAAAACTGATTTTTAGCTAGAGATTTTTAGCTAGGGATTGACTAACGGTAAGTAAATAAAACTTTGGGGCCGTACTTGATGTGGACGATTGAAAAACATGGCGTTGGGAGGAACATCCCTTTAAGAAAATTCTGAAATGGCAAAATATGTTTTAAATATCTAATTTAACAAGCACAAAACTGTACTGGTTTCAGCAAACTAACAAGCAGAAACTGTCGCTTGTTTGGGACTCCATTGTATTGAATGTTAGGCAACCAGATTAGGCCTATTAATGGCAGTTGGTCACTTGAAATCCAGCTGCTCTCACCCATAGAGATCTCCAGACAGAATGTTTCGCCCTTGTTATTGGTTCTCATCCACTGAGTATTCTCTACTGACAATCCCAAACAAGGGCGAAACAGCCTGTCTAGATAAAAGATCAGGGGCCCACTGCCTTACTAGGGTCCTCGACGTGGCACCTTTCACGATTTGTGTTGTTTTTATGGTGAGTATCCAATATTTGAGATTTTAATGTATATTCTGGTCGAGTTTGGCATACCAAGGGTGTTATTCTTTTGTTTGTTTTTCTAGTATTTTTACTTATGAAGGTTCTGGTAAAGAACTGACAATTTTATTGATTAAAATTAAATGTTTGGAGGGCATCCCGTGGTCCAGGAGTTTTGTGTCTTACCCTGTCTAGAGTTCTTTATGGGAGAGCAGTTTGATTGAAGTAAATATTTGAAGGAAAATTTAATTCCTATCTTATTTTATTTTCGTCCAACACGCACACAAGTTCGTCAGATAAACGGCTGCGCTATTGAATCGCGACACTTTTAGGATAACCTAAACTTTTTGTAATGAGACTAGCGTCGCTTGCCAGATACAGATACTTAAAGTCAGAAATCGTTACTCTCAGTTGTAAGTTTCGAATGTTGCTTTGAATTCTTGTTGGCCGCTTTCTTGGCAGTGGCATCGGTTTGCAGCAAGCGAAAGCCATTCAGCCGACTTCCACAAACTTCTAGCTGAACGACTTAGTTCGCGCTTCTTGGGCGTGTGGAGCTGCGCCGAAGGGTCAATCATATCTCCGTCATGGATTTCCTATACGAGTTGGTGGGGGATGGGTGTGGGTGGGGTCGGGGGAGTATCGATTGATGACTGAAGGGCAAACTTGGCGTTTAGCTGGTAGTGCAACTTTCCAACCGAAATCTTCCAATACCGGCTGGTCCCTAGAACAGCACATTCCAGTTTGAGAGTTTTTAAAGTGCTATCTTCAAACATTTGAAGTACACAAGTGAATGTATTTTGTTCCTTATTTATGTCCCAGGTGTTGCAAATTGCAATCAATTATTGTGTTAAAATAGATCTAAACCATGCGCAATGGCTGTTTGCTGTGACGTCACCATGAGTTAGCCAATGACGAACGAGAACAACGGCTGTTTGACCGTCTGATTGGACTAGCCCAGTCACGTGATATGCACGTCACAGCAAACAGCCATGGCTCGTGGTATAGCACTTGGTAACATGTCTTTGCCAAATTAGTCAACAATCGTTATCGGCCAGTTGTCAAACAGTCAAGTCGATACACCGAAATCATAGTTAAATCGGGTTATTCGGGTAAAGTTTGCGGTCCGATTACCAGGACACCAGGTTTGGGATAAGACTCCATGATCGTGGACGTGGATCCTGATAGACCCAATAATCAAGTAACCGTAAAGAAAAGTCGAAATTTAAAGAAAGAACATAGTTCTATTGCGAGTATTGAAAGGAATTTTCAGTCATAATACTCCAAGTGCTTCTATGAAATTGATTCATGTGTTTTAGCTCGAAACTCGTTTCCAGATTTAATTTCTGGAGACTGAAGGTTGAAAATTTCGGTGTGAAAATTTTCGTTTTCGTTCCACAAAACGATTCTTGCCGGATTCGACGTCAGTATCAGCGGCAGAAAAATGCAGTTTTTAGACTGAAGCAAACGAAATTACAGATTGGATGACTGAGACTGCTAGTATAGCTATGCCAATAGAGGAAAACATCGTAAATACATGGTAAACATCGAAGACATTATAAACATCGATGGAGGCTAGTACTCTAAAAATTGTACGTTAAACATTGACTGTTAATATGTTTCGCAGTGTAAGGGATTGAACAAAAATACGGTTTTTAGGCCCAACAGCAACGGCCTGACTAAAGACGCTGTTGTTTTTTGTCTCCATTTCTGTCCAATGTCCCTTGCATCTAGCTCAACGACCGGCTCCAGCTGCTATCTTTGTCGTTGCGGTATGCTCAGATTTTCCACTCTCTTTACTAGACTTGATGTGCAGTAAGATTCAAAACTGAGCTGGTTTTGTAGGAGCAGTGGCTTGTTTCAGATGATGTAATGTTTCAAGAAATTTACTATTTTTTAAAATTGAGTACTCAAATTAGATATGGTAACTGCTAATAGTAAACTTCCACAATAATGAATTTCCCAAGCCCGTCGTACTTGTCGCAGCTCTTCACCTTCATAAATTTCACGTTAAGATCTAGAAGTAGTGATAAAATATTTTTACACGTTACCTTCTTTTATGAGTTTACATGAATGTTGCTCGTCACCTTGTTTATGGTGGGGCTTTATTCTGCCGATGTAATACTCGACTAGACTTAAAACCGCGAGATAAAATTGAAATCTGAGGGCGCCCGAAGCTTTTTGCTTTGATTTGCGTTACTCTATGGCTCTCTTCACGTAATTTAAGAGCGAGCGGCCCTGCGGGGCACGACGGGGGGCGTTTATCGGCTTTAGGGAATTGTTCACATTCGTGAATTTATGAAGCAAAAGAGCAATTTTAAAAGGCCGTAAGAATGCCTCCTATACCTATATCCGCTACTATTAAATTGGCGCCATTGGTATGGAGGTAACGTCCCGTTAGGTGAATGCGACGCCGTCATTCGTTTATTGTGTGGTTGGAAAGCCACTGCAGCTTTCAATTCAAGCCTCACCGTTATACTAGATTGTTTTACTGGTAATACCTCAAGAGAATCCACTCTAGGAGTGGCTTAGATTTAAACGTAGCTTTTCTACCCCTTTTTTTTTACATCCGACATTTTCTCGATGTTTGACGTTCGGGTTCGTTGTCTTTTGCACCTCATCTTATAAAAAAAAAAACGATCCTATATACAAACGTATACTCTTTGCTGTTTTAATTTATTCAAACAACTTTCTTTTTGTCATTGCCGTTATGTTTTGTTTCGGTCGTGTCATAAACCTGTACGTAGTTTGACATGTTGTCTTTTTCTTTGACTTACGGGCGTGACAAACGTCGTCACGCCCTCGATTAGAGAAGGACGGGTGGGGGGTGGGGGGGGGACCACCGCGGTTCCCGCTCTGAAGGGTGCTGGGGCCTGAACACAAGAGTCAACAAATCGTAACGGACTAAAACAAAACGCGAGATACTATATAGTAACTACAAATAAAGGTGGATAAACACCTAACAAAAAAAGCCCCAATATTTCTTGAACAGGATTCATACGGTTTGCACTGGCCCCCAGAAATGTAGTTGCGGCCCACTTTAGTACCTAAAACAACGATAAAACATTCCATAGTATTCCTGTAAGCGACTTCAGTCATCATCTTTCTGTTTACGCCAGAGCAGGGTTGCAAGTCCATAATTTTAGAAAATCAGCTTGGCAGGGGGAATCCCAGACCCCCAGCCCCAAACTTTTTTTTTTTTTTTTTTTGGCAAACTGCAGTGTGGCAACCCTGCCACAAGAGTGATGACATATTTTGTGTTCGACAGTGATGCTAAAAGGCTACTTTTCCACACTTATATACGTCATTAAGAATTCAGAATAAAAAAAGTTTTCACTGTCGCTAAAGTGGGATGTGTTTAGAGTGTCTTAAAAGCTTGCAGTAAAAATATGTCTTTTACTTTGTAATGCCTGGATTATAAAGCTTATCAAACAATCGTAACATTGGAAAGGTTTTTTTTTTGCCCTTGTCGGGAATACCAACAGGCACACTACCCTGAAAGCACATCACATCCATTTTTTTCTTTTACGACACGACTATTTGTCTCTGCATTCATTCATCTTATCTCATGATACGCCAACCGTCTTTTCGTGGCCCCGGTGTCGTTTTCTTGTGTCTTTTCTTCCATGAATGCCAATGCATCCTTTTGCCCAAATGACACCCGTGGCTCCCCATTCTGCCAAGACCGACTCAGTCGTAGCTCCTCTACAGCCCCAACTTAATTTCGGTCGGGCTTTTGCCGGTGGCGGCGGGCGCCACACTGTCCGTCCATTAGGCCGCCCGCCACCAAGACAATGCCATCAAGGCGGGGCGTGTTACGGGGCGAAGTCGTCCGAACTGCGCTCCCGTGCTTGTGTTCTGTGGCTACTGGTATATAGCACACACTCCATTCAGGCTTAACAATGCATGCCCTGAAGACTGATTGTTAAATACATTCTTACCTGCTCTACTTAACAGTGTAGGGTTAATTAGATGCAATTTACTTTTAAGTTGGGCTTCTCATTTCACACAGGTTGCCCACTTATTGCATCTCTATGTTACTCTACGATCGGTGTCTAAAAATATCAGCGTACAGGTCACCTCCATTGCTCCTATGCTACCCTTCGTAATGAAACGTAGTAGACTAGTCGTTGTATCCAAAGCCGTAGGAAGAAATTTCCCTCCAAATGCAACCAGGTTAGTCGTATCCAAACAGGAAATTTAGTTTAAATTTGTAAACTTGTTGCCCATGCACAACTTTAACTTTGTGGAGTAGAGTTGGAGGGGTCGCAGTACCAAAACTTATTTGTTGTCGTTGTTGCTGTTATCCTTACCCTACCATGCCTTCAGACAGAGGATGATTATAGGAGAGCCCTGGACCAGTACATTACTTTACCATTACACATCCTTGGCCATTTCTTAGGAGTCCTCATAACTCACATGGTCACTCAAGTCATAGTTCAGTCCACCACATGTCAGCTTTCTAGTCGGAGGTTTCGGTGCTAATCAACAGGGGTCAGAGCAAGCAAAGCCCCAATCCAGCTAGGGAAGGCCCATAAAATTCTTGTCTGCCTACTACACCCTGAGAATAGACCTACCTTTAGAAAGGGAGGGTAGACTAGGATTCGGTGGGATTTGGCCCAAGTTTTAAACGGGAACTACTTTTATCAGGCTACGTAAACACATCCACTTTGGAAACTAGTTCGAACCATCGCAAAATCCGTGGTGGTCAAAAAACAAAATAAGTGCCAAATAGCCTTTTTGAGGTTAAACTGGTTTATTCGAAAGGAGTCGCCCATAAAATTTCAAAACATGTATACTAACAATTAGGAATTTAAACAAAAATCCAACCTTGCCTTAAAACGATTAGCCCACTTGCAACTTCCGTGCTGCTGATTGTTTTCTCGTTAATCATTGTCGTTGGTGAGCGCACGGACCTTCTACTATTGGGTTGGTCCACTCAATGCAATGCGTCAGTGCAGTAGCAGAGCTATTTCCAGTGTGAGAGTGTAAACGGGGGAGATTACCCAAGATGCCACGGTTGGAAACGCCATTATTCCCAAACCAAAACAAAGTCATTATGGCCAACGTTGCTTTCACGAGGCAGACGACGCTTGCTTTATCGAAGCTAATACAGCGTTTTTTTTAAATTAGCAATATTTTATAACAAAATTAATGAATAATTAGGAAACATCTGATAGCACAATCTTTACTGAATGTTAGAATACACATTATTGAAACAACGACCAATTTGTACAAGATTATCCACGATGAGAGTTGATGTCGTCATGTTTTGAAACCAAAACAATGTGTTGCTTTACGATGCCTGCTTGTAACGATGCTCTCCGTCGGAATATAACAAATGTTGCGTATTTTCAGTTGCATTGTTGATTGGATTTAGGTAGCCAATTTAAACGTGTGGAGTGGTCCGGCTTACGTTTGGTTATAAGTTTTTGTTCATTTGTTAGTCCAGCTTTGTGTCGATTCATCCAGCAAAATCAACAGCCAATGAGATGCAAGAATCAGTAAGAATTACGCGAATCGAGTCAATGACATCATGTGACGCAACGCTGCCTTGTCAATTTATATCAAAATTCTCGCATTGTTTCTCGCGTTGCTGCTTTGTGTTGAGTGGACTGACCCTACCAAAGCTGCATATATCCAAGGTCCCTGGGCGGGTGCTTTGCTTTTTTGCTTACTGAATAGACTAGGAACTTCAAGATGGCAGACACTTAAAAAATGCCCAAGGAAATGTGCCTTCCAGAATTCTAGAATATCGATATTAGTTATTTTCCAGACATCCTCTTTTGATGCAGAAAATTTCTGCATCAATTTCTGTCCAATTTCTGCTCGTTGCAGAAAAATGTGAGTGCAAAGGAGGCTAACTAGTGAGAAACCCACGTTGTTGATAGTACTACCTCCATTGCCAACATTGCATGCTGCTCTCGGTTGGATGAGTCTATGGAGGGCAGCCGCTCCCTTATTGCCTGCAGTCTGTAGAAAAAAATGTGGCAGTCCCATCCCCCCGCCTCTCATGATTTAAAATTGAAATGAATGAAGAAGAAAAGGATATAACAATAATAATAATAAAAAAAAAACACTTTCCCAGAATGGTGGAGCAAGGTAGGGGTTGGGGCGGGATGAGTATGGGGGTAAGGCCCAGAGACACAACATGCGCGACCAAATACAGTCGGCAACATTCTTATTAGCTGCACACAGAAACAAGACAACCGCGAAATAGAAAGAATGGAAAAAAAAGGGAGAGAGAGAGAAAAAAAATTCATTATTTTGTTCTGAGGACGGCCGTAGAATTTTCAACACGAAATTATACAAAGAGGGCGGAGTGCAAAAGACGTCCGGTTGGCTGGTTGTGCGCGAGGGGAAACGCAATCAAAATTGTGCAACTGCAAATTTAATGGTCGTTGGTCGTAGAAATGAGAAGAAAACACGCGTCGTTGTTCCGCAATCATTTTAGAGCTATAGCTACTATATGAAGAAGAAAGGGGGGGGGGGGGGAAATAAAATTGCCCCTACCTACCCTTCAACTTTTATAATGGTGTACAGTGTAAATCGGAATGTAGCAAAGCGGAGATATTAAATTTTGAAGATGTACCTTGCTCTTATTCCAAACCCGGACCCTCCCCCTTTTGGTATTGTGGCCATCACCCTCCAAAAAATAAGGGTTTACAACATTTTGGTAAGTTTGACTGAATGTAGCAAAACCGGGAAGGGGTGGGGGGGGGGGGAAGAATCCTGAATGGTGCAGCCGCACCCTTCTTCCTCCTTATTACATTTTTCAATTCATACTACCTCCAACGTCATTTTATTAGAGAAGGGGGAATAATGTTCACTGAAGATTGTACAACTCTTTTTCATTATGAAAAAAGAGTGTATAACAAGATCCTGGATCCACCCATAGCAGTAGCGAGCAAGGGCAAATGTTTTTTTACGACTTTACCCTTATCTGTCTCTTTCTTAGCATCCCCCCCCCCTCTATGGCGTGTTAGGCTTTTTTTGGGCCTTTAGGTCCTTTCTTAGGCACTGCCGAACTTGTGTATGTCGGCCTTTTTTCGTAAAAGCCCCCCCTTCCCCTCCGTGCACACCACTAGCCTACAGCATAACAGCATTTTACACGGGAATGCCATCAGTATAGGTGCATTTACTAAGCAACCATTACGACCAAAATAAGTTTCATACTGGTTTCAAACAACTTCAAACAGGATGCAAAACAAACAAAAATAAGTTCAGCAACAAAAGCAAGTTGAGTGAGGGAGAGGGGGGCTGTAACTAGGTAATTTCCCAATTTCTGAGTGTCATTAGTTCCTTGGGGACCAGTACTAACACTGGCAGAGTCGTTTTTTTAAGAGTCAATTCTGGGAAGCGATTCGATCTGGTGGCTGGGGTCAATGACATGGGTCAAGGGGTTAATGATAGTCATAAAGTATAAAAGTATAGTTTAGTTGTAAAAAGATATTCGTGGCCAGTACAAAACCCTCATAGTACAGAATAAAAATTCCAACGACGAAATGCAGCTTTTTAGGGGAACCCAAGGACAGCTCCTTGCTACCAAGCCAAGATCACACGAGATTTAATCTTATCTTGAAATGACTATTTGTCGCAACACTTGTATCGGTACCCAAGGGTTTATAATGCGTTCTCGTTATAAAAGGGGGACATATTGTGGCTTCATGTCACTTTCAGTTGGTATTTATTCTCAAAGCTGAAAACGTGTTGAAAATGTTAGTCTGCTGAAATCGACGCAGGCAAAGAAGAGTGCCACGAGTACGAAAAAGACTAATGAAGTTAAGCCTTTTTTTTACTGTAAAAGTATTAAAATGTCGTATCAAGGTGGCATGGAATAATTTTGCTAGTAAACTTGCAAAATAAAAATAAAAAATTGAAGTTTTGAACTGCATTCATGTCATTTTTGTAAGTCACTTAAATTTCCATTTTGCCGCTTGGCACGGAAGACTTGCGTTTCTGTGTATTTCCAGGAATGTGGGCACGAAGTCTTGTATCAATGCCTATAGCTTGTGTTCCTAAGAGGCCAATTGGGTTGGCCAAAAAGCCTGATAGTGTTCATATAAACAACTTGTCTGAACATTGGGAAACACAGGGTGTCCGAAAATGAATCTGGAGCAGACCTATCCCTACCAATCCTATGATCAGGAAATGCTCTGTCTTACGAACCTGTAGTCCCAGTGCAGCGGAGCACCATCTTGTTAAAAATACCTCTTGGTTGCCTGTTTTCTAGTTGTGGGATCATCACGAATTGTTCAAGGAAGTCTTGAGCTGTCGTTGTACAGTTATGGGCGACTTTGATCCGGCCAACTACACAACGCCCTGGGTTTTTGCTATGGGGAACGCCATTTTGGATTCTACCACGATTGAAGCACTCTCTGTTATAGTGATCGTAAGTACGATACTACCAGAAAAAACTTTTTGAGTCACTGTACAAAGAGGTGAAAGCCGCTTGTTTTTATCTCCACCCACTGTTTTTTTTTTATTTTCTTATCAGTCAAATAATTTTCGGAAACCCTATAATTCTGAGCTAGCTATCTATACCTTGATTGAAGGTAGAAGAAGAACTTTCGATGTCCGCTTAAGCCAGAATTGTGCATTTTAGGAGCTTGTCCATGTTATGGGGAGAACGACCGCTTCCTCGACCGTTGGTGACTTAGCTGATCGTGTTTTCTCCACTGGACATCTGGTTGCTTAACGAAGCGCTGTTTTAAGAATGTGCTCTTTAGAACATGGTTATGTAGCGGTGTCTTCTGATGCCAGTACCAAGTTCGTAGCAGCAAAAGGCAACAAGTCGTCTTTCGGCCAATAGTCTATTAGGGTTTCCTATTTCCCCTCCAACTGGTTGCATCGATGGACCCACTGGACGGAGGAGTGTGTAGGCCATGAATACGGAATGGTTTGGCTGCGAGCGATGCAGCTGGTCAGAGCGCGAGCAATGAAAAGGTAGGGGGGTGGAGGATGGAAGACGCACGTGGTGGTGGAAGACCGACCGGGGGTAATTTCGACCACACGAATCTCATTTCATTCCAAATCGACAAAAGAGGAAAGGCCTTTCTTCGATTGTTAGGCCTGTGGCTACCTCCAACATTCTCTCTCTCTCTTTTTTCGCCCCACCCGATCGCAATGGTCTCCAATCTGAAAACGATTTTTTTTTTTCCGCTGGCATTGCCTTTCTCCTTAGGTTGGTTCCATTGAGATAACGGTAAACTTGAGCTATTTCGCAAAAGCGATAAAACACTACAAGATTACCAGGTACCTTTTATCGTGTTTATCGTTGCTTTACTTTGCTGCAGCAAATAATTTACGATGTGCACTTTTTGTTCTGTTGGTTCTAATACTTTGGTGTTTGATCAAATGCTGAGTTGGTTTAAAGAAGAAATTTCCAGGAAAGAGTTGTGCCCCTTTTATTTCCCATGTTTTCTTTTTAAGAAAATAAGGATTTATGCTTTTTTTAACAAACAATATTTTTTTTTTAAAAACTGAATTAAAAAGAAAAATAATGTACAAATTCCATTTTTAACCTTACCAGACTTATAATAATAATAAAGAGGTTTATCCACTCGTCGGTAGAAGAAGCGTAGCCACTTATACAAGTCCGAGTCGTTAAGAAAAGTACAGAAATTGGGAGAGAAGTATCATTCGGGTGAATCGTGTACAAATTCAGGTCTCTTCAGGAAACCCCTGAGGGGAAGTCTCTCCAGCAAACTGGAAAAACGTGCCACAATGGACGCAAGGACAACTTCTTCCGACAGTGATTTCCATGGGCGGACAACTCGAACAGCAAAGAAGTTTAATCTGCAGTCTAGCCTAGCTGAGGCAACTACCAACTTATGAGAGTGGCTTCTTGTGGTCTTTTTGAAACAATGGGCAACAGACCACGGACAATCCTAAAGGTCAACCGCAGATCAGCATGCAGCCTCTGGAGTTCAAGGGACTCGACCCCAGTTTGCAAGAGCCGTGCACCGTATGTGAGGTCGCGAAGGCCAGGGAGTTTCTTTCTGAAGTGACGCTGGACGGACTCAATTACTCAATTGGTCAATGTCCCCAAGGTAGTAAGGACACCAAACTTGGCTTGCATGCTCCAGCAGAGGTCGTACATAGACCTTAAAAGCTCTTTTTAAAGACTTTTTTGAACTCTCATAAAGAAAAAGATAAACATGGAAAGTCGAGAAACCTCCGTTCATGACAGGATCTGAGAAAATGTCTAGACGAGCTGAAGGGCGACGGTGGCCTTTCGCATTCATAGAGCAAGGTAGCCTGGTGGTTTGATGTGCAAGAGGTCTCTGGTTTGAGCCTGACTTCAGCCATTTCTGGCACTTTCGAAGTGCCAGGAGTGTCATGTAATGCTTCAGACTCATGTCGATTGTGGCATGTAAAAGAGCCTAGGAATTTCCGATTGGAATTTCTAGGAAAACGGGGCCTCTCTCTGTCTGGCACCATGGCTATGGCGTGAGCACAATAAACGTCCAAAGTGTGTTACAGTACCCCGATTGACAGATCTGGGAGAGACTTTGTCAGGGTCCCCATGCTAGTCACCGAGAGGTCAGCTGATTTCGAGGTATGCTGAGCTCAGCCACCATTAATGATTTCTGAATAGGGTGATCAAAAACTCCGGCGTCAGCAGTGTATGGGTGACAGCTTCACTGCATGCTACTGTATGAAAACAGTGAAGGAACTAGGATGTACCAGGAACCTTGAACTGGTTGTATTAGTTCATTGGCAGTGAACCTATATCCCTTGAAGTTTTTGAACGGATTTTCATTTAGCTTTTTGGGTTGTTATTGTCCTGTTATCCCCCACAGCCTTTCAATTTACACCACTGCTCTACAAATGGCTACTGCACGGGTAGCTGCGAGCACTGGGGCGTCAGATTCGATAGGCGTCTTGGTCCCAGCTGTACATCTCTGGCTTCGTACCGACCCGGGTTCGATCCTGGGAAGGGAAGTGTATATGTACGGGTTTTTCTCCGGTTGTTTCCTGCCCGTTGGAAGAGGGTTTTCTCCGGGTACTCCGGTTTCCTCCCTCATGCGGCAAAAAACAACTGTTCCTGATGGTGGTGAAACCTTCCACTTAACATCTGCCGCTTGGGCCTAATAACAAGCTATAAGCTTATTGGCCAACACCTTGTATTATTATTATTTTAGAAATCGATAATGCACTGCCAAGGTCATTGCACTCTCTCCTTTGGGCGTTAGTATTGCACTGCCAAGGGCTTATTGGTAGGGTTTCGGCCTTTATCAGTTCAGTTCAGGCAGGCTAAGTAAGTCCAAAGACAATGGAAAATAGGTTTGCATCTCTATTTATTTATTGCTAAACCTTTGTTCAGAAACAGGCCAGCCCTACCAGGATCTGATTGTTCTTTTGGGAAACAAAGGTTGTTCGTTTTTTCTGATCAAATACATTGTGATACAAAAATAACTTGGCATTTTTAGGCAGAGACCAATTTGTAAGAATTTGTTACTCTTTTGCTACAACTTCTTTTTTATTATTAAAAGTCAACACGTGGGTGTCGCACTTCCTCCTCCATCATTTCCGTTTTTGCCTTCTTTAGTTTTTTAAAGTTAGTTGACACAACACAAAGAGAAACGTGCTTTCAAGTCAGAATATTTTAATTAAAATTGGTCGTGGTGTGTTTATTCATTTGTTCTTTGCCGCTCTTCCTTCTTTCATCTTTTTTTTCATCATATTAGCAATAAATCGCTTAATGAAAAGTAAACCGTCGGCAAAAGAAAGTTGTGAAAACGGAAAGACATAAAAAAAACTGGGAAAAATAGGTGTGCAAGCGTGAGGGTAATGTGGTATTCTTTCTTCCAAGTCGTCTCCTCCTCCCCATTCCCCCCCCCCCCCCTGCCAACCGGCGACATCTTCTTCAACGCTTGCGCATGTATCGCACGTTTTCTCTTGGCGTTGCACGGTTCAGGAGTTTGCCAATTATGGATTTTTTGGTCCGTAAACGTGTCTCATTGTTGAGGGTGGATGAAATCAATTGGATGAATTGGTTGGTGTTGACACTTCCCATTACACCTGTCCAAGTTGATCTGGATGCGGGGGAGGGCGTTTGGCGATAGTTACGCTTCTCTTCTCTTTGGGGGTCCTTCTAACTCCCTTTCTTCCCCCCCCCCTTGCCATCTTACCTCTCCAAGGCGCTGTCGCTTCATTGATAGAAATGAAATTGAAAGTAAATAGAAAGACGACGACAGGGCTTGGGTTGGTAAGATGAGTGTGAGCCAAGCACTTCTCGTGTCTGTCTGTCTCTCTCTCTCTGTCCGCTGGTCTGTCTTTTCGCTTAAAGAGTCGGGCCTCTGCTTCTTACGTGTGTGTGTGGACACGACTAGTTGGCTAAAGTTGGACGGATTCGATTGGCTAGCTGGGCTAGACTAACACGTTTGTCACGTGATTGCCCCCGGCAGAGAGTGCCAACGCTGCATGTTTCGCTCGCCGTAAGCACGTGCTCTGGCTGACTGCTCGCAGCACCCCTTGTTTTAACCCTTCTTTGCCAAATGTCTTCGAAGATCCCAAAGCTCAGCATTTTTCGAAGCTAGAATGATTTATGAGACTTGTACGAAAAGATTTTGTATTTAAGTTCTGATTGAAAAAGAAGCGGTCATATACGTAGCCATAATTATTTTATGCTGAAATAGTGAATCATTTTGAAATATTGTAAGTAGGGTTGACTTGCACTATTTTTCATTATTTATATTGCCTTAAAGACCAATTTAAGATGATGATTGAACACATTTTTTTATGGATTCTGTGATCCTTTGACAGTTAAGGAAAATTGGAAATTAGCCATCAGCGAAAATTATACACTAGAAGTAACGTAGTTCAGTAATCCACCTTTCTGCACTTACATTTCGTCGGAGTAGCATGACCCGGATTCGAACCGGCTACCCAGTTCGCCCCCAGATCAGTTGCATAGCACCTTAATCGCTTTGGCCACATCTCCCATCTTCCGTTATTAAGGTCACAAACGTAACCAGGACTCCTTTGACAGTAGAACGCCATTAAAAAAAATGATAAGCACTTGAAACATTTATTTATATTTATGGTTATAGTCAGTCATCACTACAAGGTTGACTTGCAATACCCCAGGGTTGACTTGCAACACCATTAAAACAACATATTAGAAAAATAGTTAGGAGTCATTTGGGTCATAACCACTTTTGGGAGGCTAAACTCGGGCCATTGCAAGTAAAAAAGAAACAGAGCAATTTAATTTTTTTATTTTAAGGACTAGCCATTGATGTTTGCATGTGAATGATGTGGCGTTTGTTTTCTTCCAACTTTACATGCCGTAGGCTACTTCCTGTACTGCCACGGACCACTACATTACTGCTATCATTATTATTATCATTGTTCTTAGTAGCATTACCGTCTAGACATGGACTCCTCCTCTGAAAAAAATATGCATGTAAGCCCAACAATAGAAAATCCTACATAATAAATGCAGTTACAGCAATGCACGTGAGTACTATGGGAGCCGCCATCTTGACCGCTATAAATGCTAAGCGTACCTGGCTAAGCTAATTTCTAGGGCAAAACTTAGCATAAATAAATTTTGTTTGGCATCAATGGCGTCCGTGTGTCTTCCTCTAGTATGGTATACACGTTTCTAAGATCTGCGAGCTTATGATCATATTGATAGAACATAAATTTTCTACCTGTGTCAGGTGACCGGCCAATTCCGTGGTTGTTATCATGTGTCCGTCATCACTTTTGGAAGCTTTGAACAAGTGAGCATCGTTTGCCATAATTTTTTCGTATTTAGCAACGTTTGATCTCTAGAAAACACGAATCTACGGAACAGTGCAATCCAACCCTAACTTACCCTACGTGCCAGTCAATTTTGGACCTCAAAAATTACACGTTCATTAATCTAAATTTCTAATAATTTCTATAAAAAAAAGTTCTTATAAGATTTTGACGTTATTTCTATTGTCTTCCGGTGAATAGTTCTTTAAATCCACTTTATAAAAAAAAGTTTTGCACCATAGGACTTTTTTCGTATTTCATGTGTTGATGCTGTGTAGGCCAGGGACATGCTGACTCGAACTGCCCTAGGAGTTCCAATATGTATCCCTTACATAAAAAGTTATTATACCGTCACGAATCATGAATCTTGGTCGAAAGGTGGTTTAAGGAAAACTTCTTTGAATGTTTTCAATAACATACTTAAGTCATGGCTTGTTTTCCACATAGTTGGGAACCTGTCTGCGAAATGCTATTTTTTAAAAATTATGCCAAAGAAAGAGAAGCTTACTTTTTTTGCGGTTGGGGGGGGGTTGGGGGAGTAGAATGTTTTTGTACGTTTGGGGAGTCGTGTTTTTAGGGTCTTGGGAGGAGGGGGTCATCAACAATTTGGAAAAATACTGACCAGTCCCTAACCTGTTTGTATTGGAAGTTCCCTCAGTGCTGGCTCTTGGCAGTTACTTGAGTGAAATCAGCTTGGGTTAAAGTCAGCGCAGCCCACACGACGCTAAAGTTTGCCATAATAAGCACTTGAGGGCTGAATTAATAGCAGTAAGCATGTAAATTGCTTTGGCACTTTTATCATAAACTGTCGACAAATTGCGATAGAGCTCCATTTTGTGTCATGTCCCAAAATCTTCCATGTTTTCTCTCGTTCGCAGCTGTTGCGCTTGCAAGCAAATCATTTTGACGAAAGCAATTTTTGTTGGCTGCTGCCTTCGCTTGTCTCTTCAGAGATTTCTTTTGTCCTTTATTTTCTTTTTTTTTGCGGGGGAGGGGGAGGTAGGAAGTTACAATTGCTCTAATAGTATTTGCCTCAAATGTCAACGACATCTGTTGCCTTTTCAGTTACAATTCCGCTGTTGGAAGAAACTTTTGTGTCGATATAAATTCGTACAAAAGTTGTTCAAGAAGGGAAATGAAGTTTTAGTAGAATCTTACTATTGGATTTTATTGTTTTATTTTGTCTTCGGGGAAAAAAATGTATTCCTTGAGGTAACTGCCTGACTTGTATAATCATGAAAAATGAATGGTAAGCAAAGATGTTGAAGAACTAATATGGGTGCAAATGTTATTAACCTGGAACAATTAAACATAGAATGACAGCACAGTGCACATAAAATACAACTTGCAACGTTTCGAAGAACTCGTTGCTTCGTTATCAAGCAATAAAAGGTACTGCTAAGATTTCCCAATTAGATTACTTTTTGCCGAAGGTTTTTCTTTAGGCCATAATGGATCCCGTTAGGCATAATTTATTTGCGAGTTTAATCTCCCGTTACTCTTTGCTATCCTGAAAGCTTTGCTTTCTCTTTACTCCGCTATCCTTTGCTACCCAATCCTTCTCGAGAGCCGTGGTGTAATGTAGTTACTGCAGTAATACGTAAAAGATAATGTTTGTAAACCGTGGGCCTTTCGAATAATGCACAAATACGCCCAATGCCCATGGGCTATTGTTTCTGAATGACTCAAGGTTGAGGGCATTATCCGGCTGATATCCCGCTCACGATAACATCTAAACAGCAAATTTCTTGCCAATGTCATTGTCTGTGGAACAAGTGTATCGCGATGTTCCAAAAGGTCTATTGTAAATGCTTCTTAAAAATGTTTGAGAGAAGTTGTTTCAAAAGGTTATTCATCGTTGGGTTTTCATTGCATGAATGGTGTTGGGGAATTAGGAATCGAGCAAGAATGTGTCAACAATGTCTGTTTACACGATGTTCCAAGAATTCTACTGTTGCAGCACCTGGACTAAAAAAATTAAACACGGCAGCCAAATGGTGGGTTACTGTGCATTCTGGTTAAGATTCACAGACAAAACGACGCTCTTACTGCAAAATAAGAAATGCAATTGTTATCTTAAAGAAGTAGTTCGTCGTGCTGTTCCAATGAAGCTGTTCGTCGTGTTATTGCCTTGGTTTTACTTAGGGCAACTTAACCTTAGTGGTTAAGGTTAAATGACGTATTTTAAGTGTGCTTGCAAATGGTAGCATTTACTATCATCACAGATTTATGACTTTTCACACCTCGTAACCCGTGAATCAACTCGTCTCAAACAGCAATTCAGTTCTCTTCGCTGATTTCTGTGAATCATGAGATAGGAAAATGTTACCAAATAGTTGCTAACCTGAGTCTTGGACAGAACATTATTTGGTCAGCCGAATCCGGGCCCAATTTTGTATTGAAGCAAGCACAAAATGGAAAAACAAGTTTGTGTTCACTCTGGATTTTTTTTGTTTCTCAAGAATGGCTTAGGATTGGCCTGGCAATTTTTTAATTCTGGTACATTTGTTCTCTTTTCTGTTTTTCTTATTTTTGTTTCTTTTTGCTAAAGTGTACTATCTGCCAACCACACAAAAAAACACAGCCAGTGCCTCAGGGCGTCAAACTACGAAGCAAATTAGGTTCCTTAACACAAAAATCACCCCTCTGAGGGAGAAAAAAAACACTTGGAAGTGTGCGGGGATGTCATTTGATTTCCATCAGAAACACGTGCGCTCTCGATCGTAACTGACGACGTCCCCAGCCTGTTTACATTAGGAGGCGCAGATCATGGGCCACTCAGGCCAATGGAGGGGGGAGACGTTAGAAGCACCTTCTGTCGGTAATGGCCGTGGTTTTATCTTTGAAACAAGAAGTAAACCTATCATGGAACCTTTGTCTATTGTCAGGTCTTTGCCACTGCCGAAGGCTAAAAGACGAGGGGTGAATGGGCAGAGGCGAACAATCGTTACTAAAAGCCATACAACTTACGGTCAGCAACCGACTTCTCTATTGACAGAAAACAAGTTTAACTGTAGTGTTTTTTTAGCCTATTTACTTTTCATTTAAGTATAATTTGTCCACTTTACTTCATTAACTGATGCACTTAATCGCCAAAGGATCAATTTCAATTGTTACACTTCCGGATCTGATTACACAAGTGAGTGCAGGTTTTGAAACCAACCATGAACCAACTCATCGTCAAAACGGGCTAGAAGTGAACACCGCCACTTGTCAGGTTGCTTCTATGGGCCGACGCCACCATCAGTAATTCTGCCGTTGATTTAAACAATTACTGTAAAAAGTGTCATTACAAAATTTGAAATGGAAATAGTAATAATCAACCAACAAATAACCAAATAGTCATCAGTTATGCTTGATTTTAATAACACTCAGAATTCTTAAACGTACTGTCTGTAGTGATTATAGATAGTAACTGTTTTTCAACAAAGAAAATTGAGGTTTGAACTGCATACTTTACGGGAACGCCGCCGAAAGTTGCCGCTGCCCTCCTAACATAGTCGTCTCGATTTACGCCGCTGCAGGACAAGCTGGAGATGGCAAGACAAGGTGACAAAATTTTTGGACTGCTTAGTTCTTTAGTAAGCATGAAATTCCGTAAAATTAAGGACGTCTTCCATAAAGGAAAGCTGAATTGAGCCTCCATCCAAAACTAATTGAGGTTTACTTGAGCTACGAAATGGAGTTTATGAGCTGGATGCAAGAAAACACGATAAACGATGTTGCTATTGATGAGAAAAAAATTTTATTGTAAACCCGACAAACTCTTTATAAACAGTTTCTTTTTCCACTTAACTAAGTTCTACGCCTTTATTTATTGGATTCCATACGTAATATCAAAATTGCCGACAATTATATACTTACTTAAACTTTCTTTTCCATATCAACTTCAGTGACACTACTTGGTTTTATAAAAAAAAAACAATTATCGACTCTGGTTGCAACGTAAACCTGTATCAACTGCACTGTTAACGAATGAGATTTCAAAATTTAAATCGCAACGTGTCATACAATCCCGAGTTCTCTCTTTTTTTTTTTTTAATTTCGTTAAGGTTTATCCCTTTCTTAGTTAGTCCATTGTTTTGATGGCCGCCTCTAACACATTATTGTGCCTTTATGAACACGTTATTGTGTGTCTGCTATTGATCGTTATATCAAAATAATTGTGCTGCAAGCTAGCTATATGAGCATGTGTATAGGGTTGTTATAACCTTTGCCTAGGGGGCCAGCCCAGCATAGCGAATCTATGTAAACACACTTGGATATTACAATTTCAAGTAATAATTTTTACATATGATCCACGTCAATAATTTCTGCACCCATCATTTCCCTCCCTGACAGCATGCAATTTTTCAAGACAGGAGCGTAAAGGGTGACAAAAATGGTTTGTGTCCCATTCTACATCATTTAAAAACCACTGCAAGGTGTGCCATCAGTTTCCCGGGAATACCTATGACGTCCTCGTTCCTGAATGATGAAAAGTCTGTGTCTTTAATATTGCACCCCAAAATTCTCGGCCACATTTAGGATCCGGCGAAGCACCAGGCCCTTTTTCGTTCCCGAAGAAATCAATTCCGCTATCATGCATGAGCTGTTCTGTTGCGTTCACTTTAAAAGTATGGTGTTTTATCTTGCAGGAAACAAACCTCCTGGGGATGGAGGGTGCCAAGTATCTCTCAAAAACGGAAAACCTTGTTTTTTTAAAACGGGACACTGATGGCACATCTTGCAGTAGTTCTAAGTGACGTGGAATGGGATACAAATTATACTATTACACTCCTACCTTGAAAGATGCCTGCTGTCCAGGAGACGAAAAAATGTAACAAGTTATTGACGTGGAGTATGTTAAAATTGATTATTTTAGGAAATTTTAATACCCAAGTATGTTTATTTGGCCCCTAGACAAAGGTTATGACCAACTCCGTACAGCAAGAATAGGACCTACTGTATGTTCACCTATGAGTTCGTATTCGTTTTATTAGACCCTTCGTGTGTTCATATAATTGCACTTCTGATCTGAAAATAGTTCATTTTTTTTGTTGTTGTTGGTTATAAAATTTCAAATCCTCGAGATGGAACGAATGGTTTTATTTTTCGTGTCTTAGAATTTATTTTTGACCTATTTGTTTTTCTCTAAAAGTCGTCTTTGCTTTGGAACACATCTTGACTTCCCTTTAACTTAAAGAGAGCATCGGACCAGGAAGTGGATCGCCATCCGACGTGTAGTTTTGGAGCTTGTCATCGTCTTTTATGGTTGGTGTCCCCCTTCTTTTCCTTTGTTGCAGTGAGTGCATGCTGTGTTGCAGTATATATACACTCAGGCTGACGTATATGCGGCGTTTAGTTGTACGGTCACTGCAGCAACTCACTCACTCTTTCTTTACTTCTTTGTCGAGCTTTTTTCTTTCTTTTCCTTTTACTATTTTTACGGCAGTGGTGGCGTTTTGGCTTGGTGCCAATTCCTGGGTCCGGATTTCATTAAATGCCTCGGCCCTGGAGTGGTCGTCACGGGGTCCAGATGGGATAGAGAGCAATTACAATGCAGCTTTGAACGACAGTGCTTTCCCCCCACCCTTCCCCTATTTCGCTTTTACCCCCTACCATCCTCAATCCCCACCCACAACTTTCCGGTCGCAATTTGTCTCTTTACTCCGGACGTTACTTGGAGCTTGCACTCCTTCTTTCTTTCTCTCTCATCCTATCTCTTGGCTGATTTAAAATGGCTGGTCTCTGGTTGCCCAAGACCAGGATGTGCCCGTCTCTCTCTCTGCGTAGCTATGGTGTTTCTGTTGTTGCTGTTTTTTTTCTTTCCTTCTGTACTGTCCGGGGAAGTATTGTTGCACATTCTGTAATGCGATGTACGTGGTAATGTAATGTACATATTTACGTTTTACCAGAGTATGGTTTTCTGTGCATGTAATCAGCTGACTGTTTACTGTGCGGGATTATTCTCCTCCATGTTAATACAATCATATGCTAATTGAAATGCCAACATTTGCTGAGGGTACTTAATAAATGTCAAACTCTTTTAGAAATCTTATAACAAACCATGTAACTTCCTCAGTTTTGCTAGAATTTCCCATTATGTCTGGAACGGGATCTTGAATATCACCATTCGTTTGGTCTCGTTAGAGCTGTCGTGAGAGCGTCATCAACCTAAGATTATTCATAGAATATCGCGATTTCCTTATGTTCATGAATTTCCTCTTATAACCGCTGTTAGGTTTTAATCGTACATCATCTTGTTGCCATCAAGCCTATGGCTTGCATACTTGTGACGGCTTTTACAGTTGTACAGGTTTGTTAGAAATATGTCTGAATTGTCCCTCCCATGGTTCCGGTCAATGTTTCTATCTCGTCCTTCTCACTTTAAAAGCCCTAACTTGATGCTCTAGGAGGTTTTGCTAGTCATGTTCGAGTCCACAAGAAGACAGCACAGCTCAGTTTGCTTCTCCTGTCTGTTTTTCTCTGTTTCAATTTGCGAAATTTTTTTTTTTTTGCCGTTTCCACAGCGTTGAAGATAGAAATTATTAAAACTTGCGCATTAAAACTTGTGGAAAAGCAATATTTGAGCTAGTTTCTGTTCACCATCCTGGTGGTCTGTGTTTCACATAAATATGGTATTCCTGGTGCTGAACCACGCTGGTAAACAAAACACCAATGTTCACATAAATCACACTGCTTTCTTGTCATCATTTAAGTGAACATTGGTGTCTTGTTCATCACTTGTGGTAAAGTATTAATACTTTCCGTCACTTGGAATGTTACCACAGTAAACGCTGATTGCCGATCTTTCCTGCTGCTTTTGCACTGGTTCTATTTGTTGTCTGCCTCCCGATTCTCTTGCTCTTAGGAAAAGGAGTGTGGGACGGTGTGGGGGGTTCTGCCTCATCCATTCCCATGCATCTTTCATGCTATTCTGGCCTGTAGAATTTCTCGGGATAACAACACCTGAGCAGTGAAACCTGCGCTTCGCAGGTCCTTTCTGACATTATAAAAAGAGAGGTGGAAAAGGTTGTGGGTAATATAGTTTTCTACTGGACACGGTGGGGAGAAAAGTGTAAGCTAGATTAGTGTTATAAGCTTTTTCTTCCTTTTTGGTCACATTCGGATTACGGGCCAGACTTTTCTGTTTCGACATTACCATGTCAGATGTACGTAAGCATCAGATATGCCATAAGTGATATTGGGAAAAAGCCAGAGTCGCACAAACACATTAAAAAATTGGTGATATTAGGTGTTTATTATCACACCTTCTTTCGTCCCTTAGTCTTTTAAAACTAAGGGACCAGTTTAAAAATTCCTAAAACAATATAGCCTTGTCACAGTCCAAATGGCATAACTCCCATGGGAAGGATGTTTTGTTGCAGTCCTGGTTACAACTCGTCCCTCCTGCTAGATGTCGTAAACACGGCCACGAAGAATTATTAAATGCGAAATCCTAAACAAGCTGGCCTGGGCTGCCTCTCATTCAGCCTTGACCTGTGCGCACCTGGCGTGGGACGAATTTAGTAGTGTGACATAAATATATATGTATCTCGTTATTTTTAAGAGTTATTAATCCCTTACTTTTCACCACAGATTTTATGATTAAAATAGTTTTTGTTTTCTTTTTAACACCTAGATTTTTGTCTGTTTCAGATTTAATTTCGTTTACATGTAAAGTATAATAGGAGCAACTTAGTGTATACCAATTAAAGAAGTCAAGAATATTGACGCATCTTTTGTCGCATTTAAGACGAAGATTGGAGAAAAGGAAAATCATCGACCAAGAACGTCATCTTCAAGCTCATGAGTCATCGTTATTGTACATCTTTTTCATTTTGTGGATTTACTTATGCAATAAAATGTGGATGAAGTTAAAGGAGTTTTGAATTTCTGGTGATTCTCTCTTAACTTGTCTTAATTTGAACTTGTTTGTCTTAACTGTCGATTAAGTGAGTGCCTTAACTTTAATGGTAAAACTTCTAACTTCATCAAAATGTATCATTAATATCGATTTTAAAAAGACCAGACCACTTTCCATTATGAAAGACCCGTACTGGTTCGTAATTGACTGCATAACAGGAATTCTGCCGTATTAAGTTATAAAATAGGTGACCAATTGATGGCTGATTTGTGCTAATAGGCCAGTGAGAGTGATAATACCCTTATAGAGGGATTGGTTTTTTTAGTCATTTTTATGCCAATAAACTAAAATCTAACTAAAACTCAGCTCTGCATGGCTCATGGAGTTTCAATACAGACAAGTTTACTGCAACATGTTTCATCCTGCTTGAATATGGGGCCTTCCAAGGTGTCGCTAGCCAGGTGAAACCAATTGAAAGTTTTTACTTATTTTTTCCAGCTTTCACTGTCCATTTTTTGTGGGCTTGCTCCATCATTCGTAATATTTCATCTCGAACCATCGTTCTAATACAGAAGAAGAGTCATTTTTAAAGTGTACAGTCGTGAGCAACGGCGTGCGCAATATTGGGAAAATCATCGGCGGGGATAAATGTTGATCCTAACGTAAATTCCACATTGCCACTTGTAGCATAATACACTCGAATACAATTTTTAGTCCCACTTAACGTTTAATAATAAGTATGGTCCAGAGTCGGGTCGACAACGATAGCCATCTTGATATTAGAGATAACAAATACATGACGCAACAAAGAACACAACTTACGTCACCACTACCAGCCGTAATAATTATAGATCACAACTTTAGCTGGACAAAAAAAGGGTGATGGTAGTGTACCGCGATAGGAGTAGAGCTTACATCATGTCAGTGTGGATAGAAAATTGCGAACATTATCAGACGTCAGTACTACGATATTTCTGGCTATTGGAGTATTAATACGTTAATGGAGTTATATCTCCTGTAACCAGTAGTAAATTAATGATAGATAAACACGCTACTCATGGTGACAATTTTCTGCGATGGAAAAACGACTAGTATTTGTGAATCTCGTCACCCAGAGTCCGAGAATCTTACAGGGGTTTGTGCCAAAAATTACAGCGTAAGTCCGACGAAGTTGAACAACAAATTGTTTACGGTTTATTCAAACTCGATTTCTACGTACTACCATTCAACGTTGAATTGCTGGAGGTAGCACATTAGGTAATTGGAGAATAACATTGTTAATGACGATGGCGCCTAACACTAAAAGTCAAACGAAGGAGGCCGGGATCCTGTCTACCATTTCACTACTGTTACAACATTTATTTTTCATTCATAATTTCACACAGTTCATCGACACATTGTTTCTCAATTATAAAACTTAGCGTGAACGAAATTACGCGAATAACATATCTTCTGGAATTAACAAAGAATCCGAAGCAAGAGACGAAACGTCTCCTCCGGTTAAGAAACTAAGAAAAAAAAAAGGAATGGGTAACAATGATATGCTTCCTCCAACAAAGAATACAACACAATGTACAATATTGTAAATTGTTGGAAAACGCTGTTAGACTATTGTGATGCTAAAGCATAGCTTAGCCCACAATATTGACTATAAATTGCAATAACAAATCGCGTGTAAAACATAAAACTAAATGAAAATCAAAATAAATTTAAGATTCAAAATTTTGTTTCTTGCAGTGTAATAGTTATTAGATTCCCCTATTTCATTAAAAATGCAACCCACTTTGAACACATTCAGGACAGTTCCATCTGAATGTGTCCCTACCTCCATTAGCAAATGGATTACCTGTCAACAGTGTCATGTTAATATATGTCAATGGGTATTGCAGCATTGTTGACTAAAAAGGAAACTTTGGAGCACATGATGAAAAAAATAGTTCTCTGTCAGTATTTATTGCTAATTATTAGCCTGTCCAGCAATACTTTTGAGTTTCTGTAGTGAACTTTATTCAAAACTTGTCACCACATCACAGTCAATCAGCCTTTCTTTGCGCAAACACTGGTTGTTGCGGAATTGTAATCGCGTTACATCATCTGGTCATCTTTCTTTGCACAAACACTTGATGCTGCTGATTTGTAATCGCATTACATCATCTGGTCATGTTACAGCCACCCTTGTAAATTGTGGATC